>BMAW01001743.1:0-14712 GCA_019974015.1 Nephila pilipes | reverse complement strand
GTATGTGTGTGTGATATTGGTATTATTGATGTGTGTGTGTGTGTTGGTGGTGATGGTAGTGTGTTGTGTGTAATGATTTGCTTGAATTCAATGGTACTAAAATTTTCTCTCCTTTAAAGGTAATGTTCATCCGTATTTCTGATACACGATTCCTTTTCTTTTTTACCCAAATTTGTTCAATCACGCGCTTAAAAGTCACCTTTCACGATCAGACCTGGGGATAATCATTACCGGAATTCAAGTCTACTCTTAAATTCCGCTGGACCATGTTGAACTCTAACGTATGTGAAATTTCCTAAGTATGAAACTAAGACACAGATTGAAAACATCTTACTCCTCTCTTATCTATCTTGTTCGATTAAACACAGCTAGATGTAATCACCGTCAATGATTGATTGTGATTCTTGTCGTGTTGAGTCTCTCTCTTTGCTAAATAAAATGAGTTCTTATTGAGATGCAGTTGACGTTTTATAAACTTTGTTTCCGGTGTATGTTAAAGAGGTTATTACACACACACACACACACACACATATATATGTATATATATATATTCAGTTGTATTGCGTTTTCTTTCAATCTGTTTTGGTTAAGTTTGATTGTCATTCTTCATGTTTGTTTAGTGCATAAGGATTAAGGGATGTTATGGAATTATTCGGACAAGTTTCCCGTGTCGTTCAATTTGTTCAATCTGTAAAGTTATTTTTCGTTACAGTGTGGTTTTTTGCAACAGTTTTCACTATGCGATTAAGGTTTAATCAGGAATCAGGAGGCTTTCCAAGTATGAGTTTCTACAGTTCTGGATGAGGCCATAGTGGATTAATGGTTGATTAGAATATACATCATTGAACAGTTTTTTTTTTAAAGATTAATTTATAAAAGGCCGTTCGGCCTGTTCGAACAGACATCAAAGATTGAGGTTCAGATCGAAAAGGTCGTTTTCTGGCACCGAATGATTGTTCCTGACTCAGTTGTTTCCAAGGGTTACTTTCCAGTGATTATCATCACTAAAAGCCTGTACGTTTTAAGGTTCTGAGTTGCTCCGTGGTTTTCTCAGATCCGGTTTTCTCGCAGTATAGCTTCTGTTCGGTGTGGGTTCGTTTAGGCCAGTGTTACGTTCATGTTTCGGTTGTTACATCGGATGCTAAAGAAAACTGATTATGAGATAATAATATCTAATTTGTGGAGTTCTTAAAAAAAAAGGAAAAAAAAAAAATATAAACATTTGATAAAATCTTAATACATGCCTGAGATATATTCCTGAATATAATGAGATAGATGGAAAAAACCATCAAGGAACTTTTGTACTGATTGAAGAAAGTTCGCGTGAAAATCGGGTTTTACTTAGGGTTTTCTATCGGATCTGTCGGTTAGCGTTGAAACTCGTTTAAAGTTGCTTCAAATGTTGGTAGGCTGGGACTTAGGTTACTTGGAGATATCGTTTAAAAGTGACCTGGTCAAAATAGAATGTGTTCTCCCGTTGTTGCTTTTTTTGGATACTGATGATATCAGACGTGATTAGGTCAAAGTGGTTGGTATATTGTTGATGGATGGTAGAATCACGCATCGTTGGACGTGGCTCGGGAGTGCACGACAGGCTGAGGTAATCGAGTTTTCTTGGTTGCTGTTCTGGGTTATGGATAAGGCAAGGTTGAGCGCGTCCATGTTTTCTGTAGACGTCTGAGGGGTCAGGTCCCGTTGGGCCCTGGACTGTGTTCAGTCGACGGCCTGTAAATTCCTTCTGTTTCCATAAAATGCGAAGTGTGTGTTATAAAAAATTTTATATAATGCAAGGGTTAAAATCCAATAAAAAAGTTCCTAATTTGTAAAATATTTGGAAAATCCATGAGCTGCAAAATCATTATGAATGCACCTGAAGTGTTACCGCAATCAGATTCTCATAATAGTATAACCAATGCAAAATCAATTCAGATGATCATCACTTTGAAATTAACGCAGTAATGATTATGGCTGACCGGTGGATACCTGTCGAATTAAAGCCCCAAGGCCTTGGATGGATTGGGTGGGTGAATTGAACTTTGTGGGGGACATGCTTTTGAGTTGAGTGGGGTTGTGCCTCGCCTGAAATGATGTTTTAAGGGCCCTTTCCCACTGTATCCTAAATAGCTTTCTTCATCTGTATTCAAATGCATTGGGCTCACAAATGACCATGTGTCTTGGCATTGTAACATGGACAAGGAAAAAGTGTGTGAAAAAGTATGTCGAAGACACGTAAGTGATTTTAGTCTGACTATTTCATTCCAGCCAGATTGAGATGGCTTTTGCTCAAATGTTGAGATTTTAGTGCTCACCGATCAATCTTCGGCTGCCGTTCGACTAAAATTTTGTGCGTAATCCATGATCACTGGTATCTGTCGATATGTATGTTGCGGCAACTTGGCGAAGCCCAATTTTGATTGGTATAAAACAGGTCCATTGTTTTTCACGGAGACTGTTTTTGTTTTGACGAGGAGACCGTTTTCCGCGACCGGAATTGCATGATTTCACCGTTGGTTGCGGATATGTGGTTTGGCTGTGGGTGGGCAAGGTGGGGAAGGCTGTCAGTTTCTCGAATTGGGCTGTCATGGTGAACCTGTAAGAAAAAAAAAATTTCAAGCGGATATTATGAAGGTCCAGGTCTTGTATCCTATATTGTCGAAATAACGTTGAAATTTCAATAGTAGCAAAATATGTTTGTCTGGCGCAATAACATATTCGATACTCAAACATAATCTTTAAGTAACAGCTATCTGATTTTAACCGCTATCGGTAAAATACACGTTGTAGATCATGTGGTGGCGGTTGTCAACGCGTCGTCGGCGAAGAGGGCACAACCAATCAATCTGAACCGTAGTAAGTCTACGGAAAAACTGGTTATGACGTGGTTGCGATCGGTTGCGGGAAGGTATTTTAAGACTGGGCTTTTTTTAATCATCAGGCGTATCGACAGTCAGACACCGCTCGCTATGCGGTTCGTCGAAAGATCTGCTACTACTAAACAGCAGATTTGACGATTTGATATGGTGTTGCCGTCTTCTGATTCGTATTTGAATTTCCTGTCCCATCACCTTCCCTTCCTGCTCACATCCACCTCCTGTAACCTTTAGCCCCGGCCCGTGCTACCTTTTATTTCTCCAAACCGACATCCCATTCCAAGCCAACTCCACTCGCTGCTACTTTGAAAACCCTGAAGGCTCCCTTGTTGCTATAACGAATGCTGGCAGCTACATGAAGCCCAATATAAGTTTGCGGTTCTCTGCCGGCACCAGTGCCTCACGCCGCCACCACCTTTACACACCTGCTCGCGCGGCACGCACCCTGCCTGCGCCTGCCCTGCACACACACACACTAGTTGCTCTCTCTCTCTCGGTTCCTCTGGTGGTATTATATATATATATATATATTTAATTATGAACAGCGTCATCGCAATATGAAGAAACAAAAGCATTATATAAAAGCGATTTGTTATTGCATTTTCAATGAAAAGAAGTAGCCTTTTCAATGAAATTTTTAAGTTTAAAAATATGTTTGAAGTGTTTCAAAAATATACAAAACATAATTTTCTTAAAATACTGTCATAGGATTCAATAAAATAACAAATTATTTTATTGAAGACCATTATATAATATGAATATATTTCATATTTGTAAATCTTTGTGTACTTATCCGATCTAGAAGACACAAGCAAGTAATATATTATTATAAATATAGTTTAACATCTTTAAAAATTAAATCGAGATATTGAATATTACTTTATTTAATATTTTAATTGCTTATATGTATTGCTGGTCATCCAAAATACAGCAACAAGAAGGACAACATATATGAAAAAGAAATTTTAATTGAGTGGTTTATGTATAAGAACACGGTACAAAGATGAAATTATTGGAAAAAAAAAGCCTTCTGCGAAGTGAAGAGTACATGAAATCTGTATTGAATGTTGCCGCTAAGCAAAAACTCACTAGGACAGGCTAAAACCCACAACTGCATTAATCGGCTTAGTTTAGTTTAGTTTTTATTAACGTTGCACTAGAAGCAACACGAGGCTATTGGCGACGGACCTCGTAATTTTGAACCTCGGTCAAGTGACGAGGAGGACTTTTTAACATTAATCGACAGTAAATGAAAAAAACATAAAAATGTTATGGGAGTATGTCAGACTATTCTGACTCCACACTTTACCTTTAGAACTCGTCTAAAATTGAGACAAAATATTCCTTCAACTCGGCGCTTTTTGGACTATGAAGAAAATTCTTCGCTTCTCGCATATTAAGTCTATATTCACCACATGCGGTATTGTTAGGGCTTTTATGTTCCAAAAAATGGAGGATAAAGGTTGCTGATTTGTAGTCAGTAATAATTCACATGTAAGAAAGATTTCAATATTTGGTGCAATATTCGGAAAAATATTTTTCCTCTAAATTCCTGGTTTTCATTTTTAAATGAATGACTTTCCAAACTGTCAAATGAATATTTTGTTTTAGTGAGCAATATAAATTTTTTAATATGCATGTCATTTTTGAGTAAATTTTAAATTAAAAAATATTTTTTCAAGAGTTTTATATACATAATTTCAGAAATTCCTAGAGCGTGGAATTTATACGAATAACGTGTAGAATATTGATCATAAATGAATAAAAGGGTTATATTTATTACTTTAATTCTCCATGAATCCACGACCATGACTATTTGATTACCATGGTCCTTTATTAAGAGCAAGTGAGGTTTACAAAATAATTTCAACTTATTAAAATACGATTGAAAGCTGCAGAGTGTAAATTTAAAGTGCAGTAAACAAATGCAAAACTTTCAACTTATTTCCTATATTCGAATAAAAATAACATGTAGCATTTTTTGATAATATGATTTTTTTAATCTTTAATTTTGCGAGAGAAAAATATTATTTTATTTCATTTTTTAAATTTTTTTTAATATATCAAAATTCGTTGATGCATCTTACTCGACTTGATTATAATCTTCCAAAATGTTATTTGCTAATTTTTCACTAAATTCTGAGTCACTATCATCAAATTGTTCATCATATTAATCTTACATCAAACTCTTAATATTTATTTGTGTGAGAAATTTCTGGTGCAGTCTAAAATATCGAGAAAGAAAAAGAAAAAAAAATCGTTTATCATGGTCAGTATAAAATTATTGAATACAATAGCTTTTTTTCAAAATCGAAACTGGTTGCTCCTACACGTCACCAATGATAAGAAATGAGCACGCTGCCTGATTTCGTTGGCGAAAAATATTTCCACCCAACTACTTACAATGACAGCACTTTCGTAAAAAAGATTAAAAGATTAGGCAAATAACTTGTGGACAAAGGGGGATGAACTGTATCTAAATAGCTCGTTACAACAGTGGTTCCATATCCGAAGTAAACTGAGAAATATTTTGGTAAAGTATATGTACCGCCGAGTTATATAGATTAATAGTGGCTGGTGAATGCCTAACCACTCCAATATGACGAAACGTATACAATGGGCGATATATTGGGAGTACAGACAGGTAATGCAGCAATTCACAGTTTGGTGGAAGATAAAAAAGGTTTGAACATTGCGTCCATGTGTAGTCACGTATTGACCTGTAGGAATATGGCCGCATGTAAGTTCTCAAAGTAAGAGAGAACAACAGATTGCAAAACTTCAGAGATACAGCGCTGTTTGGTCTTTGTACTGGCAGTGTGAACTAACATGTGGACACCGACTGTTGCGCCACAGACCCTACTTGTTGTGATAAGGCTCCTGATGTGGCTAAATCAGACAAGATCAATGGTTTTTCGGAAGTATAATCCACGTTTTTTACAACTTAGATCGAATGCTTCCTCGGAAAGCAGAAATGGGCTCGACTGGCACACTCGTATTCTTCTTTAAGGTACACTGAAGTTTCTCACGCAAATGAACAATACAGGACAGATATTTCAGTTTTTTAAATCGGCATTCTGTTTCCCCTTCATATAACTCTGGTTAGAGGTACTACATGCACCCATGTTATGTGTTTGTTCTAAAATGCTTATCAATTGCATATCACATTGCGGTATGCGCACGGTGAAAATGTCACGTAATTTGGATGCTTCCTCCCTGGTGTTGCGTTTTGGGTGGGCAACATTCTTTAAATACATTTGAAACCGTTTTATTCAAAACATGATTCCGGAAAATATTAAAAATGTTTACTAGTCTTAACAAAGAAAAAATTATTTTAATTAATGATTTTTTAAGAAAGGTTTAATGAATTTCCTCCAAAGATAGTCACATTTTTAATGTTCAAAATGCAAACGTATATTGAGATTAACATAGGCCTAACTATCTGAAAAATTATAAATTTTGTGCGATTCATTAGAATGATTATTAAATTTCACAACTCGAAAAATTAAGGGAGGAATCAAAGAAGTGAAAAAACGTGTTTGACAGCCATACTTGGACATAAAATGAAGAGTGCACGCGCAGAAGAACGCAATGCAGAAACAAAAGACGCAAAAATATTACATAGGATCTTTAATTCTTTGAAACGATGGAAAGGACATTAAATGATGCTCCGCGGCTACAATTTGGTTACTTATAAGTATTATTTTGAAAGATGTAAGGTGTTTAATATGACTTGTGGTCCCCTTGAACAACTCAGACTATTGCACTCCTTTTTTATATGGATGCTATGAGATTATCCATAAAATTTTGAAGAACGCTATTTCACACTTCTGTAGAAGTGCAATCTCCTGAGAGAAAATGAAGGCCTTGGTTTTTCAGAAATGCGTCGTCTGAGTGAGTTCCAAATATGCTCGATTAGAATTAGGGAAGGAGAGCATGCTACCCCCCCCCATACGAGCTATTGTTTCAGGTTCAAATATGTCTTTCCCATGAAGAGCTGTTTAAGATCTGGCATTACTATCTTTTTAAAGAAAGAAGTCCCAAATACCTGCTACGCAATGTGCAACCTGATGTATTAGTATCAGTATCTTTGGACAGTCAAATTTCCATTTCAAATTCTATACAGGTCCATTCACTAACCTATGCTGATTCAAGTTCCTTCCCTCAAACCATCTCGTCTGTGATGTCATCTTTCCTTACATATAGTGCATCAGCCCCTCTACAATTGTCTTAAATTCAGTTTCTAAATATTTTTCGCTAAGTAATTCCTTATAAAATCAAAATAAGGTTTTCAGCTCATTTCATCACATCTGCATAATACATTTTATTGATGACTTATTCAGATTTATTAATTATTTATTTGTTATTTGCTTACAAATATCTTAGCATTTAATATTCACACGCATTGAACTAATTAGTTGAATGCATGTGAATATTGATTAACGATTTGATTTTTATCGAAAACTAATTCAAATATCTTTGAAATCTATTAATTTAAATTTAAAAACATGGTTATTAATAACTTCATACCCAAAACTGTAATTTTTAGCAAATAAAACCCTTTGAATTGAATATTTGGTAATATTTTTTAAGGGGACAAATCCCAGAATTATTAATGCTCATAGAAATACAAATGTACAAAAATACCTAATGTTCCAAAAAATCACATTTGTGTCACATTTTTATGAGAGTGAGAAAGGTTAACTATTTCTTTATGAAAAGCTCCAATGAAAAAAGTTTTTGAAAGAAATAATAGGGTCACGTTTTGTGATTTTTCAATGCATTAATTTCCTTCAATTGGTCTTTCATCTTACTTACAAGCATATCATAAATATCTATTAATAAATATATTTATCGTCATTGTAAACAGTTAATTTTATGCTTCGATGGATTGAGAATGCTTTCCAGTTATTCAAATGATAATGATGCACTGTTTATGCTCTTTTATTAATTACCTTGGGTAATTTTATAATTTAAATTACCCAAAATAAAAACCTCGAACCCAATCAAATGAAACGGGATTACGCAAATTAGTTAGAATAAAGAAGTGTAGCGAAGGAATTACGAAAAACAGATTAATAAGATATGACGAAGCTGTAGTAATAAGAAAAAGTAATGACTAGGTATTGAGAGATAAGTGCCCTTGATATACTAGTGTGTATGTGAGAAGTATGATGTATATTTCTAGAGTAACGACAATCTTATACTTCGGTGAATTTGATATTAAATTCACCGGAGTAAAACTTGTTGATAAACATGTTGATGAGCTGTGAATTGATAGAGAGCATTTCCCTCAATAGTACAAATAAATAACTAACTTGAATGTTTCAAATGATTTCTGTGATTTTTTTGTATCACTGAAATTAGATATATCTGCTCTTATATAATTTAATAAAAGACTTAAAGTTTGTAATATAAGGTAACGAAAGAGTTAGGTAACAGGGAGTTTTCTCAAGACATGTTTTGATGAATGTTTTATTCATATGTGTGTGTCTAGCATACTAATTAACGACATGACTTAAGTATGGGAGGGAAAACCTTATAAAATAATTTGGAATTAATGGAATAATTTCCATTGAGAATCGAAATGTTTGTCGAATTTAATTTATTCATTTTGTATTGATTTAATTTGGAATACGATTTCGTCTTTGAAGCATTTCATTTATTATTAAAACAGTTTCAAACCTCTCTCTTTTTAAGAGTTCATATGAATGCTTATGTTAGGGAAACTTTAAAACATAGATTTAAAATATTTACTTCCAAAAATAAACAAACAAAATGTTGCATGCAGATTAAATTGAAACATGTCGGGCTCTTGCCAATTCATTGAATATTAACATTGTTTAATTATCATTTTGTTTTGGTGACGATAAAAATCAACATAGAAGAAATAACTTTCTAACTAAAAGATACAATACTATATAGCTCTAATAATGCTAATCATAAAAATAAAAATTTTAGTCATGAATTTGACTAAACGTAGGTCTTATGCTGTTAAATATATTTCTTCAAAGTGACAAATATTACTAGAAACAAAGATGGCTTTGAAATGTTTGCATTAAAAAGATTTAGGTTTAAATATGATTAATATTATTTAAATGCTGTTATCAATTTTACTTCAAGCAGTTTGAAGTCTGATAGATAATGTGTTGTATATTACAACATTTTGATCTTAGTGACGTGTTTTTTTTTAAGGGGGTGTGCATAAAATAGCACCAAAAGGAATTTTTCTCATAAAAATTGTGAGTACTTATTCTCACATATGGTAAAACCACTATGAATTATTTTTACTTTAAACATTTTAACTGTAACTATATTTGAATTCATACGTATTGAACAACTGATGTGTAAAACAATGAAAAACTTCGAAATAAATTGAATGATGGTATTTTATTAAATTTCATAGATTCTGCCGATTATCAGAAATCATGAATCATTACTATTGCATAAAAATGTGCAAATATAAAGAATTTATATTTCAATATAATTATAAAAATG
Source organism: Nephila pilipes (assembly GCA_019974015.1). NCBI lineage: Eukaryota > Metazoa > Arthropoda > Arachnida > Araneae > Nephilidae > Nephila > Nephila pilipes. The sequence continues at coordinate 5,344 of BMAW01001743.1, read as the reverse complement.
TGGTAAATATTACTTAGGTTTATATGTCAAGAAGTTTATTACGTACTATTAGAAAGACTCCTTTCGATAAAAGTTTGTTAAATAAAATTATTTTGCTTAAAGACTCAGATATATAGTTATGGTTTTCCTGATAAAAAAATGGCTAATAGTAGTTCGTCTTGTTTCACATTTTTTTTATGAAATTTTATAAGCACAGATTTGTTTTGCACTTAATTAAGACTGATTGATAATGTCAAATATGAAAAATTCAAGACAACTTTGTGTGAAAATAACTGAATTTGAAATTTTGAATTAAAAAAGAAAAGAGAAATAAGAAAATTGATATGAGACACTGAAACTTATTTATAATAATATTTTTTTCCCCAATATTACTTCTGTCATGTAGTTATTTCCTTAGCTAAAATGTTTTTTAATCGAGAAAAAAAAAATTATAGATTTTTTTTCTTAAGATTAAGTTCTGTTTAAAGCTGAATTAATCAAAAGTTATTGACAGATAAAATATATTCATTAATTTCATTATAAAAAGTTTCTGACAAAAGTAATAAACTTTTATTTTCTTTTTGAATTTATAATGAGTTGTTTTTCATTACTAATTAGAAAGAATATTATTCTCTTTAGAATACTTTAAAAATTCTTCCTGGAAGCTGAGTAGTTTTCTCATCATCGTTAAAATATTTTTGTATAATTAGTTTCTTAAAAAATAGATTTAAGTTTTTCTAATTAGGTGAAGATACCGTTTCAAGTGAAGGTCAAAAACATGTTTTTCCACTAATTCATAAAATGGCTTTAATTTTTTTTTTAACGAATCAATTAGACAATTTGTTAGAACTCATTAGGCAAGTTTCTTTAAAATAATCTTTTTCATTATTCGTTGAATTTTCTTTTTAAAAATGAATAGCATGCCTTACATCGCTTTTAACATGATCGATCGAACTTATTTTGAATAATTTATTAAAAACTGTCGGAAAAATACTGTTTTGGATTATAAATATTTTTACTATTACAAAAATTCTACTTTATTCAAGAAAATTAAATGTATTCCAAAAGCAGAATATGAATTGTTTATTTCCTATTTATTTTAAAAAAAGAAATATATCGGCGAATGCAGACTATATTACTACAGAAATTTTACTATCAACACAATATAATACATTTTATTCTGTAATAAAGTCTTTATATTTCCATAAAAAATTTTGCTCCAAAGAAAAGGAATCGTTTTCAGAATGTTCAGGAATTTTAAATTGTTTAAATATATTTAGTTAAATATATAAATAAACATAAAAACTGTTAATACTTTAGAAATGATAAATTTAACAGGGAATATTGAATATGAAATCGTTTTTTTTTTTTTTTTTTGGTATCAAAATTTCTTATAATTAATTTTTCCTAGTGAAAATTTCAAGATGAAACTTTTCAAATTGGTAAAATAAAAAAAGATTCACTGTAAAATTCAGTAAGGTATGGAGTAATGTATTCCGAAATGTAATTTAATTACACACAGATATATATATGTATATATATATATATATATATATATATATATATATATATATATATATATATATATATATATCACTATACCTGCCTGCCTGCCTGCGCCGCCTGCCGCCGCCTGCCTGCCGCCTGCCTGCCTGCCGCGCCGCGCCTGCTAAGTTTGGCAAGAAAATACGCCTGCCGCGCCAAAGGCCGCGTACGCGTACCTGCGTAAAGTAGCTTTGCCGCTGGCCCGACAGCCTGCTGTTTGTAGCCTGCTTTCGCTGGCAGCACCGCCGTATCCTGGCTGGTAGCTGTAGGAACATAGCCCGGCTGTAGCCGCCGCTTGGCCATTGCAATACTTTTATTGCAGGCTACTTTTGCTTTAGCCATGCACTTGGTACTATGCCACCTTTACTGTGAACGTAGATTTAAATTAGGACTATGTCAAACCTAGATTTCGATTAAGTCTTTAATGGCAGTGAAAATTTCAGTTGTATTTACTTTCCTCACAGCTATTTTTTGCTCCTATTCGTTTCCCTATTAGAGATTTACTCTTGTTGATTATTGGTTGATTTATTGTTTATTAACGTCGTGCCTAATTTACCCGATGGCTACTGGCGGCAGATCCCGTAGTTTTGTAACTTAGGTCCAAGTGATAGGGACTACACACAAGGTCAGATCTCTCTTTCCTCCTTCAACACCACGCCAACGAAGACATGGAGCCTCGATAGATTAGACGATGCATCTGTCGTACTATCTGGCCTAAAAGACAACATCAGGACTCGAATCCACGACTTTATGAAAGCAGCCATCGAACCCGTGTCCGCCTTGCTTGACCACTCTATTACTGCAGTTTTATTTTTGTTGCCTCTCACAGGCTAGGAGAATTCAAAGTATATTTTTTTGTAAATATAGAAAATACTCTATTTAGTTCATCTGTCTGTTGAGGTTTTGTGGCTTAGAATTCGTGACATTTTCGTTAATATTAAAACTGCCGAACTCTGGGTATGCAACAATTTGTCCATTAAGTGTTGTAACTTGAGTTCTACTCCGCGTACTAAGCGCAACAATGTTCTGGAAACTGTTGCTTACATCATTTGAATTAGAAAAACTTCGCCTTTAAACTAACAGTCATGATATACTCGTATTGTCGATGCTGCGCTATTGCTGCTCACAAAACAGTTTAGTGAATTATAAATAACTATTCAAACGATTTCTGATACAACAAACTTTATTTCAGGAAATGACGGTTTTGGCATTTCGATCTTTCTACTTCTCCAATAGCATACCATTCTTTAATCAAGCATTAAAAGCCATTGTGTGCATTTTGAGGCGATCGCTGCGTCCAAGATTGCTCATATGTAAATGAATCTTGCTATTACAAAAAAAATTATAACGAATAGGATAGAGATAGATAGGAGAATTGGAAGATTCCTTATAAACACTAACATGCGTTCGAGGAAACTGTGTTATTTATGTAACAGTTCGATATATCTTATGTACTAGGAACCCGATCACTAGACGTCTTCATCAAACGGATCTATTTGGTTGTCTCGCATCTTCCATTTCAATATTGGTGAAAGATGCCATTGGTTCAAGCACTTACTTTCAAGTTTGCATGGAAATGAATTGGAAGCGACTCAGGCTGATTATTTCATCACCTTGTCATTAACCGATGACAATTCGAAACACTATGTGTTTTTTAATACAAAAAAAAGAATACTATCAAGTTTATGTAATCAGATTTTTCTCTCAGTATTTTTACAAATACTTGGGTTTGAAAGATTTGAATAATTTTTGGAGAGGAATATTTAAAATATTTCTTGTTATAATGAAATAATAATGGATTTTGATTGACTTTGTTTTTTTTGCCTTCATGATCATTAGTGTTGGACTTTAAATCTTGGAATGCTGAACAACCCTTTCGGTCCGATCTCTGAAAGGTTCCTGCATGGAAGCGCACGCATTCCCTTCTGTGCGCCCAGTGTCACATAATGTTTATCATTCGTTTGCTGCTGCGCAGCTGCCTTGCTGGCAAAACACCTTTGCGAAACCAGCGTACCAAGCGTACAAAAGCGCGTAGCCAGCACAAAAAGTACGCCGCGCTTGGCGAAACGTCCAGCCAGCAAAGCCATAGCCATAAAACGCCGCCGCTTTGCCGAACAGCGCCAGCCGCCGCGTATCGCCAAGCCGCTGGCAGCCAGTAGCGTAATTTTTCGCTTCGAATACAAACAAACAAAATATATATATAATTAGTAGCCAGGCGTACTTAATCTCCTCTTTTCATGTACTTCAGATAAGTAGTCTCAAAACATCTTATGGGGCTTTTATCATTTTTTTTTTACTATTCTCATGTTCTATATATACTATGTCTGGCTGTTGTAGCCTAGTAGTCATGGTTGCAGACTCACAGCCAACAGCTTTTCAAGTCATAGGTTCGAACACTGATGCAACTTAAGATCGCCATCAGCCTGGACGAGATGCTCACTAACTCAGTCACATCCAGAGTCCTCCGTGGATGATGACGGAAGTTAAGAAATGCCATCGCCGTTGTCATCCTCGTCATGGACCAAAGTTCTAAAATTACTACCTTCTTTGTCAGTAGCCCTTGTTTTGCTCCCAAAGCGACGTTAATCAAACCAAACTGCCAGCTTTTTTAGTAAATCTCTTAATTCAAATTTATACTTGTCACTAATAGCAAAACTGTACACAAAAAGAAATAGTATGTTTTTTTATCATACCACGCTGTAGCGCCTGCGCACAGCGGTACCACGCGCGTTGTGCGCTTTGGAAGAATTGTTACTCAAATTCAGCAATTTGTTTTCATCAACGTTGTATCAACACCAAAACGTCGTTAAATTAAAGGGAAACCCAGTAAAAATATTGTAACGCTCATGTGAATTTCGCATTTCTGGAAATAGATATTAATATGTCGTCGCTGCTTTTAGCTAGCAAGTATTCAGTTGTTACATTCATATTGTAATTTTACTGAAACTATTAACAGCGTCATTTTTTTCTATTTTTTTGAAAATAGCAAACCGGTGTAGACTTAATCAAAAGAATGTTTAAAAAAATATGTTCGTTTTTTGACACAGTAAAGAGCCAAATGAGGTTTTCAAAATCGTTGTTCAAGATGTACGGTTTAATACAGTATCAAACATCGGTAAATGTCACAGTTCACATTTCAATTTGCAAAGAATAAGATCACTACATTCAGGATCGATTATTTAGAGCAGAGTTGCTTCTAAGATAACAAACAAACATCTAAAGCTGGTTGCTAATTTATCAGCGATGACAAGAAAATTAATCATGATTCGAACAATAGGTGATATTTTCCAGTTGGACTCTTAAAATTTATAAAGCCCAAAAGAAGTAATGGCTCTCTGAAAAAAAAATAGAAAGACATGGTTTGTATGACTCTTAAGCACCCGCACATTACTGAAAAGGAACTGAGATCTAATATTTTTTGTTAGGACGACTATGGGAATTTTAAGTTAGTTAACTTACACTTATTTAAAATATAGCACTGGTGTGTTAATATGTTTATGAAATATTTGAAAAACTGTAAGGATTAGTTAACATTATTTTAATATTTTAGGTTTGTAGCACATTTAGTGGCAGGCATATGTGAAACATAATGTAGACGAAAAGAATACTTTCAGAAATTCATAGCAATTTTTCTTAAACATGGAGATATTGATATTTATAATTTATGGATATAAGATTGGCTGATGGTTTGGACAAAATGGTCATCTGTGAGAAAATAGACCCTTACCAGTACATAAATGCACCTCAAAACAGCCTCTCTTTTTACTTTTTTTATCAAATGTTTGGAGACGTAAATATGAGTGGAATTAAATTTCAACAG
>BMAW01001739.1:810812-829197 GCA_019974015.1 Nephila pilipes | reverse complement strand
ACTTCTCCGTTGATAAGTTGAAAATTACTAAACTATACTTTTTTCATTTTTGTAAGTTTCTCACTTTTACCATCTTCTAGGGATAACATTACATTATCACATGATGAATCTACTTTTATTATACCAGAAATTGATCTCAAATAGCAACAATTTAAATAAAAGAAGCATACCTAAAAATACATCGAATTCCAAAATCCTATACTGCTTGAAGTCTTCCAATATTGGAAACCTATAAGACTATCTAAATATCATGTTAAAATCTCAACATATTTATTTAGTTGCGAAAACGGAGAAAGATTTTGTAGCAAAACAAGAAATAAAATATATACTATTAAATAAAATCAAGTGTCTTTGTGTCTCTAGGTAAAATCTTATACTTTAGAATTTCAGTTCAGAATAAGTGAATGACATGCATGCATTTTCTATATATATATCTGTAGCTACAGTTTAATTAAACATAATAGTTGTCAAGTCAACTAAAAACCTGCTAAGAGTTATTAATAATACTTACTGGATTAAAATAAATGTTTTGTAATGTATTTTAATTAAAAAATAATAAAAATTCTGGCACAGGATAATGAAAAAAAAAACTTTAAAAACGAAATATTCTTGCTGATAAACATAATAACTAATATTAATAAGAAACTTTCAAAAGACATCCTAAATACATTTTTTTTTGCTTTCTAAAATGATAGTGTGTCATTTGTTAGTTTGAAGCAACATAAATGATATGCAATCAAGAAATACTTTCAATTAATATCTCATTTTCATTGTTTTTGGAACAAAATACCCTGATTTGTTGCACAAATTAGGAAATTTTATATTCATAGTGATCTTTCTAGACATCGGACAGATTACATGATCATATTGCATAATTTGAGATATTGAATTATTACTTTCTCTTTATTTTTATTGATATGAATTGTAGTCATTCTATGGGTTTTTGAGATTTATTAGATACAGATATCACAATTTTGAACAATTGTTGAATGATTGAATTAATCTTACAGGAGTTCATTACATTTACATAATTATATTTTAAATAATATTAGACTCGTTAAATAATTATCTTATATTTACGAAAACTTTCATAATTTACCCAAACTTCGTGGTAGGCTGATTATTTTTCGAAAAGCTACGTCTGAAAGCAAATTTTAAAAAAGAAAAATAATAATATTTATTATATTTTAAATTACTCAAATAAAATTGAAAGAAAATTCTGCTACCAAAACATTTTTTTAAACATTTTCATGTTAATGTAAGTATCTTATAGTTTCGTAGAGTTCTAATATTGCATAAGATTTGATTATAAATTATATTCATAAGATTATACAGATTTAAAGAACCCCCAATAATGGAACTTTAGGAATCCCAAGTGTAAGAAGGTGCCTTTTAGCATACATATTGCTAGAAATTTTATTATCATCTATTTTTTTAGAAAAAAAATTAAATATTTCGCTTTGTTTATATAAACATTTGTTCGCAAAAATTTTCGATATTTTGAATAAAAAGGTAAGGACCATTTAATTACATTATTATGATTAACTTCAAAGAAAATAGAACCATAAATACATCAAAATATTATAAAACTTTTTCAGTTAAAAAATTATCTTCATAAAATTGTAAATAATTGTTGGGGCTAAACAATTACATGCAGGTCCAAATTATGATAATTATGATATACCTTCAATGTGTTTATAAATCTTATTAATAAAGAATATATATATAAATATATATATGTAAACTTTGCCAACATTTGCACTTCTAGTTAATCGATCGAGATGAGTTTTCAAATATAGTTATTTAAAGGTATGCACACGAGATTCTGTGCATGGCAACACAGTGGCTCTCATGGCTACGGTTATAGTAAAAGAAGCACAAAATATTCAAATTGCAATTCCTACTTTTACCAGTTGCAAAATGTTCAGGGCATGTAAAAATCTTAAATAGTGTTGAAATAAAATTTGAATTCTCAAAAGCGCATATAAAAAATGCACATATAAAAAACGTTCTTCATTGTTAAAGGAAGAATACTGCATATGACAAAGACATCAATCACTGATGACAACATATATTGGACAAAAGAATACATTCATTTTGATTAAACACTTTTCATATGATTGCCATCACAGACAATTACGCATTGCATGTAGGAGTCGGTGGACAATAATACTGAATGCACCATGGTATGAGGAATGTTTGTAATCTCCTACTTTATGAACCCCTTGAATCAGGCAAAGTGTGTGGATTGCACATGTAAACGCTGGATTTGATATATCTCCCATACCTGAAATGCATAGGAGTCAGATGGCGGAGGCCACGTAAGCGATAATAGCGTGAGATGGTGTGATCACCGAAATGCTCTTCTAGGACCCTGCGTCATTTTACATCCAAACGATATCATTTATTACATTCTGATGAAGCAATTCTGGTTTTACATAATTTTACAACATGGCTGTATAGCGGGAAGCTGTTACAGAGCATGTTATAAAGCCAGTTGGTGTTGCTTACTCAAGGAAGTATTGGCAGAGAATAACTATGCCTATATTGCTGCACCACACAGTAACTTAAGCGTCAAATAAAGGTACTAGTTCCACAGCGTGAGTATTCGTGTTTGTCCAGTATTCACAATTTTTGGTGTTCATTTTGCCATTTAAGTTAAAATGTGCCTCGTCCGTCCTCGTAAAGAAGTGGCCATTCGCTATCTGTATCATATAGTATAAGAAATTCATTTGCAAAGTCGATACGTAGTTGTTGGAATCTCGGCTGCAATATCTGAACACGCTGGTATCGGTATGGAAACATGCAAATTATAGAACGCATTAAGTTTAGGACCGTTGTTTTCGATATATCCAACACACGCATGGTTTTCATGCTTCCTAAAGTCACTGTATGATGCACTTCCGTAACAACTTCCTCAAAAACAGTTGACCATCCGGATCGCAATTTATCACAGGTGCAGCCTGTATCTCTTCGAAGTTCTTTACTAAATCATACAGACCTTACGAACAGTCTCTCCTTGAGTCATCTCCATGGGTCACACCTTTGGAGATGATTTCGTCGATAAACACGCAAGATATCCTAAGCATTCATTCCATTTTAATAATAATTTTACCAATTCACCACGAACTGTCCCAGGCAGAATCATTTCTTCAAAATATGCGATCTTCCGACTGAAGATTTATCATATTCACCTCGCATTTTATCGGTTTTCTCCGCTGAATATCTTGCGAACAGAGTTCTGCGATTGGTATCTTACCTCTGTCATATGAACATTTTCTACGTGAGCTCAGATCGTGTTTTGTAGGCTGGTTGGTAAGTTTGTTTAGCGTCGGATTAGAGCTATGCAGATAGCTCGTGTCTAGAGTCTGGGACTCGTCTATAAGGGTGGTTCGGAAATATGCCATCACAATTTTGATTCTCCAAGGGCGTGATGGCACCCCTGCTTTGGTATCTCCAGAAGTTTAATTTTCTTGGGGACTTTCAGGACATTGCACGTACGACGGATTTTACATACATCAAATGCCCATAGAGCTCTTTTGCCGAGCAAGCCTTGAAATCGACACTTCCGGTCTCGAATCCAAAGCTCTGATTACTAAGATGTCACTGGTAGTGTTTTGTTAGTAGTTATTCAGAACTGTTTTTTGTATGAGCATAACATATCCGTTTTTGGGAATATAAATTTCGTTCCAATGCTGTTTAAGGTTTTTGTCCATTTTGAACATTTGCGACGTCAAAAAGTAGGCGTTGCCATTCGAAAATTTCGAGTTTCTGCTACTATAACATTAACCATAAAAGCCATTGTGTTGCAGTTCACAGAATCTCGAAGGCATACCTCCAAATAACTGTATTTGGAATTTCATTTTTATCGGCTAAACGGAACAGACACTAGAAGTGATGTTGACAAAGTGTTTTTATGACCATCCTGTATATGTATAACTATAACATAGGATTAATGGATGAGGAACATAATACTGAATGGATAAGTAAAAAAGGCATATTTCTACAATAATGACAATAACCACACCAATTATCCGAATTAAGTCTATTTATTACTGTTGAATGACTGAGAGGCAATTACATGTTAATTGCGATGACTCATCCGATTCAATGAATTACAGAATACGCATTTGAGGAGATGAGAGACATAGTTTTATCATTCGTGTCTAAAGCAGCAGTGGAGGAAATTTATTTTGCTTGGAATTTGTAAGTAGGATTTCTTCAGATAACTTGGTACTGGATGGAGAGAATTATAGGAATCTGAGCGGCAGACATAAACTCTAGTACGGATGATTCTTAGGGATATGAAACCAGATCAGAGCATATTTATAGTGCGTGATTGAAAGATTTAAAAGCTTACATGGAATGATATTAAAAAATATGTATGAACTTCTTAATGTGATAGTTATGAAATAGGGAAAATTAGGAAATTAAGTTATATATTTAAGTGATAGTATTATATATATATACATGAAGTAATCCGTGTAAAATTAAAACCCATAATATAACGAAATGGCAAAAATAATAATAATATTCTACTTTATTGTTGGTCATATTACGGTATTTTGAAAGTACATGTTGTGTACTTAAATCTGCATTTCCTGTTTACTCAACTTTTGGAACAAATTATAATAAATAAAATATACCAAAAAAAGCAATATTTTGGCTGTTATTCTAAGAAGAAGAATTTTTAAAGCACTATGATGGGTATAACACTTATCAATCTAATATCGTCTGCATCATACGCAAGTAATTAAATCAAATATCGTCTGCATTATACACAATTTGAGAAATATTTTAAACAAAAATATTTGTGTCTAATGAATAAAAATATTCGAAAAAATAATTTTTTTCTGCATGATGAACTGTTGTAAAAATGTTGTATATTCTGACATAAGTTTTTTACATTGGGTCTCGTTCGCTTATTAAATATTTTACTACATTAGTTTTAAGCAGCATTAAAATTCATTTAAAAATTATTCTTAATATAACCACTAGATGATGCGAAAAATTATACTCTCTAGATTAGAAAAGACTAAGGAGAAATTGGGCTCTATTTTCGTTTCTTTTCGTTTTATCTAAATTCCTTTTTTTTTTAAATTTGTAAGAGAAATAACTTCTTTTTCCCTATGTTTATGGTCTCTAAACTTCATATTCTTAAATATTTTTTTAAAGAAACCACCAATTCGTATCTGACTCGTTAGACATAAATAAGTTCCTTTCCTTTCAAATGTTAATAGAATGGTAAAGACAACAAATTTGTATTAATGCTGAAAGCTAAAACTTTTTGTTTTTTAATTTTTAAAGTTTATTTTTTAACTGAATTGAAAGATTTATGTAAAAAAAGTTTCTTAAATTCATGTTATAATTAAGTCGACTAAAAGATGAAATTTTACTTTTCTTAAATCTTCAATTTTCTAAAGATAGGTATTTTCTATAACAGTCCAATTAATTTTAAAAATAAAATGGAGAAATAGTTTTTCGTAGAATTAGTGTCTTTTACATAAAAAGTTAGAAAAAATATGGATAGTGGAAATAATGGTATTTGTGAAGGTGTTACGCATTAGTGATTAAGCTGAAATAAGATATTCACACTTCTTTTTTTTTCAATTTTATGAATTTCTACAAAGCACTGTGTTTTTTTAAAGTTTGAAAGGTAATTCGTAAAAGTAATTTCGTCTTATGTTAAACCATTTATATAAGAATGTTAAAAAGCAAAGTTTTCTAATAATTTTTCTGGAGGCAGTATTATTAATTTACGACATTCTTACGAATGATGAAACATTTTTTTTATGTTTGCAGTGGATATGTTTTTCTCATGATGTAAGATTCTGTTTATTCTAAGACACGAAGTTAATTTTTGTTTGCTAACTTTGGTGACTTTTGTAGTTTTTGGTAGGTCAACATATATTATAGTAAACAAATCGTTACATCTGCTTGTGCTTAAAAGAAATTTCTTATTTTTTTTGTCAAAAACAAACAAATGCCAACCTGGATTATGTTGCATCCGTTTTTTTCTTTTCTAAAAACTTTTTAATCCCCTTCTTATACTTAAGAATATATCACCGCTTAGTTGGCGGCAAATTTCAAACCTTCTACTTATACATATTAATATATATTTTTTAAAATCAAAATTGAAATTTTACTTTTTAAATGGAATTTTGCTTTTAGTTCGTGTGTAAGAAATACTAATAAATGGTAAGGAAATAGATCATAGAACTTATTGAAGTTTTTATGCTTTGCGAAATTAAATATATAGACCCCACTTTTGATGTATTTTGTATGGTAAGAACAGAAGTCCAAGAAAACTGACTTATAGAAAAATAGTTTATCCGAACCGATTAGGAATTGGCAAACTGAAAGAAAATTGCAACCGACTTCCCGTTTATTACGGTAGCTAAAATAATGTCAAACCAAAATAACCAAAAAGGATAATAATGAATGTGTCAAATCGCTATTCAATTAATGAAATTATTTTACTAATTCAAATATTATCTCAATAAATACATATAGAAATTGGTAAGGTGCACGCACATTACTTCCATAATTTATTTTGGTAAATAAGATATAAATTATTCACAAACACACATAAAATGTTTAGTGAAAAATGAAACGCATAATTGGGTTCTAGTTCAAACGTTCTAGTCTGTAGTAACCTAACGGAAGATAATGCTTGTGAAATCTTGGAAAGTGAGTGTTTTTGTCATTTCATCGTCACTCAAGGACAAAGAGTAATGAGTATGTGTCGGTATTCTTAAGGAAGTATATTACATCGAAACATCTGAGAACTGAAATAAATTAATTACTTTTAATGTACACATGAAGAGTGTTTGAAGTCACATCATCTGATAAGAAGGATAGAAGCTTACATGAATGCGTAGAAATCAAATCTAAAGACTGACAAGAGTGTGATGGATTTCAATTTCAAAATAGTTTAAGTAGAAATCTAATATAGTAAAGTAGTTACAACGTTGTATTTGGATGCTATTTTAGTCACACTCTTGGCGACGGAAAGAAAATGGAACGAAATTGCACTATATTCTGTTACTCCTTCTTAGCTTCTCTCCTTTTCTTCGTATTTCAAAAAAAAAATTCCATCACCAAATGTGGGGGCTAAAATTAGATTTCACTCGATGATGTTATCTGAAAAATAAAAAAGTCGACATTACTCCTTAAGGAAATATTCCGTATCCTTTTCAGCCTAAATCTCATCTCCTTAGATATTTATGCAGGAAACAGTTGAATATTTTACCATAAGGACATAAAAAATCTCCCATTAAAGAATTATTCTTAGAAAATATATTTATTTGTAGTATAATCCTTATATGTATATTTATTAATAATGACAGTTGTTATTATTTGTATTTCTCTTTAATTCATTATTGGAAGGGGGGATGTTAGCATCATTTTTAAATGTCAAAACTTCCACCGTAAACATAAATGCAATCATGTGAATATATTTTATATATACATCTGAACAATATTGATTATGTAAATATTATCGCGAAAATGTGCTGCCTTTTCTGAGTATATAACAAAAGCGTCTTGTATATTTATTCCAAGGAACAATAATAATACCAATTTTTTTAGTGTACTGATGAATGTGCATTTTATTATTCTTTGTCTGTTTGATATTGAAACTAAATAAATATTATTAATAGCTCTAATCAATAGAAACAATATAAAAATGTACAAAGAAATTATAGTAATGTAATATAAAAATATAGCTTATAACTTACATAATAATAAAATATAAACTTATAATATGTATAAATATATATAATTAATAATATTTTAATAAACATTATTTATAATTTTTACTTCATCAGAAGTTTTCACTTTAAGTAAATCTTTTAAGTTAGCTTTCCAGTTTAAATAAAACTTAATCAATACAAATTAATTTTATTTTTTACCATTGTTTTTACAAGCATTATAACTACCAGAATTACATTTTTTTTATCATTTAATCTCCGGCTTTAAATGTTAACATCAAAATAAATGTTTAGCATGTACACTATTAGAAATAAATCTAAAAATCAATTTAAAGAGAAATGCTAACACTTTCATGAGTAGCTTGTGGATAAAATTTTAAAATATAGATTAAATTGAGAGAAGAATTCCTATCTATAGTTTATTTTCTAATTTTTTTATTTAGTAATTTTTTTCTGTATTATTGAAATCTGCTCATTTTATTGAAATACATCAAAAATATGAATAATACAAATAAAATGTAAAAATGTAGTTGTTCTAGTTTGTATACAGAATATTCTGAAAAATAATTAAACAATACTTTCTTGCTGTTGTCAATTAATAGCTTTCTCAAAACATCGTTTGGTAGATTTATTTTATACTTTTCATAAATTTGTCATTCATTATGTCTGATGAATAAATTTTTTTGATATTTTATAATAAGGGTTTTCTTAAACGTAATGTATTGTTTTAATATTTATCATAATATTTATACCAATGATAATAATGTACCAGGTTAAAGTGAGATTTGATAAATTGTGTTTTAGTCTTATAAATCATTTGATCCTTTTGCAACACCTATATTTAATAAAAATATTAATAATGATAACATGTATATATCTACATAATAATGTAGTTAATAATAAATATTACAATAGTTAAGAAATAACAATTGTGATTCTCTTCTTAATTGAAGAAACAGATATTAATGAAAATTATTTTTTATAATATATTTTATTACTGTATCTTTACTTTTTAACTCATTTTCTTGATTTATTTTTAGTAAAGATGAAAGGACAGCAGCTTGATTTGATTCTAGTTACCTTAAATCTACTGGTTAGGCTATTGCTGACTTCAGAAACTTTGATTTTATTAATTAAAGCTACCCCGAATATGACATTTCAGTTACCAAAAATTCATATGATACCATTCGTAAGATTATGAAAATCCATTAAGATTCAAACTGATGCATTGAATATGAATTTTAATTCTAGTATTTGATGAACTCATAATCTCAATTGTCAGTTTTTTGATCTAGTAAAGGAAAAAAAAAAGATTAAAATTAAGTACTCTAGATTTGCATCTACTTGCACGTTTTTTATGCAGAAAGTCTTTTAAAAACTTTTTATAAATTATATTATTATTAGAAATAGTGATGGTACCTGATGATATTTCATCCATCAATAAACAAATATAAAATACGAAAAATTTAAATTTTCTTTAACAATAGAGTGAGAACAAATAATAAATTGAAATAAAGACATTATCCAACAAGAACATACTCATAGTCATGATATTGCTCTAGTGGTTATTTATACTGTTTCAGAAGATTACGAGCGTTTTATTTAAAATATTCAGATGTGCCTTTAGAAAGATATCATAACATTTTAAATTTTGAAGAACATTGAAATTTTACTAGTAAGTAATAATATGCACTATTTAAGATTAATCTTGGGTTGAACTTTTTAATAGTGTCTTTGCAAATTATGCACGATACATTATAAAAACTGTAACTTACTTTTACTTTCGTTCATTTATAATTATTTAACAATTACTTTAAATATGTTCATTTATTTTATTTTAAAATATTTTAGATAGTACCTCGGAGTATTAAGATTTTCTGTTAATTACTAAAAAGTATACATTTTAATTAAAGAGAAGAAAGACTCAATTTTAAATATGTCAAAAACTAAAGGACAATATTACGCACTATTTTAATATTTCCGCTATTTGTAGGATTATCTCAACTTCTTCAGAATGCGTTTTTAACAATTAATTTGCAACTATTAAATTTAAATTCCTTCCAATCATTTTATTTTTCTATATTCGGTCATTATCTGTATTATATTATGAAGAACCTGAATTAAAATTTCCAACTTATCGTTATATTTAGCAAGATTATTCCTTAATTACGGTGAAAAAAGATGGAGACGAATGATTTTAGATAATTACTGTGTTTTTCCATCAATACCAGATGCATTTTGACTTTAATTAAAGTCATCTATAAAGCTTTTAACTCTAACTTCTTTAAATATTTTAATTATTTATTTATAATAATTGGTGATATAAATGGCATTTTTGTAAAGTTTCATCAATATATTCATTGCCTAAAGAAATGCTTGCTAACGCTGTTTCAGCATGCCAGAACCAAACCAAAATAAAAGGAAATGAATGAATTAACGTACTGAGAGCGAGTTGAAATCCTACAAAATTGTAGTCACACATCCACAACCAGATTCAGTATCAGACTCGGAATATGGTCTCATCAGGATGAAAATGGAAGTAAAGTTTTTCTTATTTTAAAGGTAGGTTAAGGAATAAATTTCTGTAATAATTGAAAGAAATTTTCATGGCACTCTTGAAAAAAGCACGAAAAACAAATAATTCTGAAAATTAGTAAAACGCACTTGCATACAACACAATATTTTTGTACAAACATTTCTCTCAACGTTTGATAATTAATCAAACAATACTAAAACATAGCTGTTTATTTTAATATTATTAGTTACGTTGACTAATTATTAAAGGAACACTGTATTAAAATATTGACAGATGACCAAATAATTTCATCGATAAAACATTAAATTCTTTTTTCGTTATCGTTTGTTTTTTCAGCATTGTCATATTTTAAATTAATTAGGCTTTATTTGTGAATATTTTTTATTTTTTGAAATATTTTTCTGTCAGTTATGAATAATATGTTTGATAATTACGTGCAAAAAAGTAAGTTTCATCTAAATAGCTATTTATTTTGAAATCCGCATTAAAGGCTATAACTAATAAGTTTTTTTACTTATGTTTTAGTGCTTGATAAAAGAAATTGTTAAACTATAATTATCACACCAGTACTACTAAGTTCATGCACAGAATTGCAGAAACTTGTGCTAAAATATTGAGGAAAAAATACTTAAAAATACTAAAATTTGAGAAATAATTAAAAATTTAAATTTATATATATATATATATATATATATATATATATGTTATGTATCTATTTTATCTTTTATCTATGTATATTGAATTGAATAATTGTTTGTTTGAAAATGAACTTTTTTGCCTAGAAATTTATATTTTATGTCAGTTCAAATATAGTAAAATGTAAACTGTTTGCATAAAATATCTAAGTTTTAAAAAGATTCTTCATAGATCACCGTGTTTTGTGAAAAATTACATCATCACATTCATATTATGAGAAAATAACTATAGTAGCAACCATTGCTTAAATTTTCACTCCGAAAAAAATTCATATGAAAAAATATCGATCAAAATTTAAAAAAAAAATTAACTTTCCATATGAAATAAATATTCTGGAAAAAATTTATGCTTGTTAAAAAGTAGATTTTTGCAAAATACGTTTTTTATTAATATTACTTAATTTTCAATGAAATACATTGGGTTTATTCACAATTTGAAAGATATACATCTGTAAAAATAAATATTTTAATTTTAAATTAATTGAGGTACCGTATAACTTTAAAACATAGTTTTTTTTTTTAAAAAAAAAATTACTTCTTATTTCATTTTAAAATTTAATTTTTCTTTCCAATGATATTTATATCAATCCTTATTTAGAATTTGGAATTTCCAGGAATTTGAATTTTACTCGGTAGCTAAATTTTGAAACCGAAAGTGCGTGTCTGCAATCCGGATGATAGAAAAAAAAATTTTTGTTTCCATTTTTACTTCTTTAAAATTTCGTTTAATATGCAATAGTACAAAATAAATAAAATTTAAATTATGAATCTGACTTCTCAGAATATATGAAAATGTAACATGTTTTTAAATATATTGTTATCTAGAGGTTACACTTCTAGGAATAGGTATGTTTCTGTTTTGTCAATTGACACTGGTAAAGCAGTAGGCATTGAAATAATATATTGTATGACCAGCAGAAAAATTTCAAAAAATGTCGAAAGGCAGTGAATCTGAAACACTTGAATCAGATGATGAGCATCAAGGCAATTTTAAATTTCTGTGTTAAAAATTGATTGTTTTAGTCCAACAAAATGTTCAGAGAAGATTTTAGACATTCAAACTTCTATGGTGATGGGATTTCAAAAAGATACATCATGCGTCAGTACTTTTATGAGATGAAGCACAAAATATGGTTTAATTTACATTCACTCTATAATAAGAAACCGACACACTAAGAAGGAACAGTCCGATAGAGAAAAAAATTAGCGGTTAAGAATATTATATACAGAATAAAAAATGAATACAATTTCAGAAAGATTAAATTTTTTAATTCAGAGTTACATAGTTAAAAAGTAACAAGCTCAATAAGGTGTTGACCAACCTCTAGCCTGGATGCAAGCCATCACACGACGTGGCATTGAATGTTAAAGCTCCCTGTTGGTCACCTGCGGTATTTCTTGCCAAATTTGCTCCGATAAACGGGCTAGGTCATAAACATTCCCTGGTTGATGCAGTCGGCTTCCCATCATATCCTAGACATGCTCGATTGGAGAGAGATCTGGCTGGCCAAGGAAATGTTTGACAAGCTGTAAGACAGTTCATAGCAATACTGCCGTATGTGATCTGGCTAATGCTGAAATAATGATAATAATAATGATTCGTCGCTAAACCATCCAATGGGATTCATCTTGACTTGGGATTCATCCCAAGTCAGTATCATTCCTACTTGATTGAGCCACTCATTACTGTAATATACCTTGACAGTATGCAGGTGTGAGTGAAAGGTGGCGTAGTGGTCGGTACAAGCGTAGATTTATCTTTTGTCTGTCTGTGAATAGTCATGGTGGACACTTGTATGCGGGTCACACGTATGATGGTTGGTAACGGGGAATCAGGCACTGTGACAGCTGATCCGACAATCACTTTGTCCTCCCGATCTGCTGTGGCCATGGGTCGATTGCTACCACTCGGCGCTGAAATCTGCCACTGTCCACCCATTCTTGTCAGCGTCTTCTAATCGCGGCAACTCTTCGACCCATATGACGAGTGATTCTACATTATGCAGAATTTGAGGTGCGTATCATAAACAAAAAAGTAAGAAATGTCATATTTTAATCAATATTTGTAATTCTTAAATGAAGGAATATAGGATTTTGAATTCTTTATAAAATATATAAATTTGAAAAATAATTCATAACAGGAGATAAAAAAGATACTTCTGAACCGATCTCAATTTTTCTATATGAAATCAATGTGGAAGAAATGTAATGCAAGAATAGAAAATTTGAGCCAAACATTTAGTTTTTAAAAGGATTGTTACAAAAAACTAAATGTCTGTTATCTGTAGAGATGAAAGAGCAGATTTAACTTTTAATTATTTTATTTAGCAGACATAATTGCTATCTACATAATCTATAAAATGTTTATTTATTGTTATAAATACAAATTCTAAAATAAGTTTTTTTTTATAACTTACTATTAATTTTTAAAAAAGAAGAAAAAGTTATATAACATACATTGCTTTGTGATTAGGGAATAAATAAAATATCATCTTCCTTTTTACTGTTTTTGTTCTTTTATAAAATTGATAAAGAAATGGTTCCAATCCTTTCAAATTCACATTAATTGATGAAAATTTTGATAAAGGAAATGCAACCTATAGTTGGCCTTGAAGGAGTTTCTTGAAATATAAACTCAATATATGCTGTATTTTGTACTTATCAATTACATTTGCTTAACTAGCAAAATTAGATGCAATTCATAAGTCGTTCAGATCTCTTAATTTGGAGATTATCTCTAGCACTTCTATGAAACATTAAATCATTATTAATAGGCCTTTAATTAATGATTTTAAAAAGGAATCCAAATATAAATGTATTAAATTATTTTTATAAATATTAGATGGAAAATTCCGCTATATACTCAGACATGAATACTGCCAGTATTTAGAAGAGCTTGAGAAATGCTCACATAAGGATGCTTATGATTGCGAATATCAATTTTCACGCAATTTAGTCATTAATATTTGGAATAACATTCTATATATATTATTTCTTTTTACCCCTTACGTTGGAGAAGAAATGTCACTTCAGTTATAAAAGTGAAATAAAAAAATGTATCAGAAAAGTGGCTTTGTTTACTAATATTTCTGCATAAAAACATAAAAAGTAAGTGTATAATTTAATCGCCGAGAAAATAGATTTGGTTAAAGTAATATAATTTCTCAATTTATTATAAGTTTCAAAAATGTAACATTCTTATGGGGGAAATTAAAATTAACTTTTACGGAGAAGTGTCGATTTTTTCCAACCAAGAAATTTAAATTATATACTTTTTAATAAAAAAGTAAAATATTGGGATAACGGAAAATTGACAAACATTATTAACACTCATTTGGCTAATTAAAAACAAAAAAAATGGCTTTCAAAAAAATTAAGGAAAGAACCTTTTATTAAGAGTTCTATCGAGTGCTAATGAAAGTCAGTCAATTTTTATATGTTTCAAGCAATAAGTTATAAGAAACTCAATATATTCGCATTTAAATAAATTGTAAAACTCATAAAAATGACTATTTGCCGGATGATGGAAACCTATGATATAATTATTAATTGTTTATCGAATATATTAGTGGAAATATTTGTCGGCTTTGTAATAGTTGCGAGAGGAGAAAAAAGAAATTTGTTTGAAACATGCAATAATTTTGGGATGTTGAGGAATCAGTCCTCTATCACAGGGCATTGCTTTCGCTCTGTCACCAGAAATGGACATCGCTTATAGTAGGTGAGCGGGAGTAGCGAGGGAATCCTCGTCAAGGAGATATATGTCGAAAGGAAGATCTTGCGATTGGAGAGTGGAATCCCAGATAACTGACCGAGAGCTGGTGGATAGCGGATATTTTCAAAACCCTGAAAACAGTGGCTGAAACGGACTCTCCAACGCATGAAACATTGAATTCACGGGTATGTTGGTCATCAAACTATCTATTTATCCAAATTTCAATAAATTAATTATTTGAATCCATTGGTGTTATTTAATGTAAAAACCTATCATACTACACCTGGGAAGTGGGCTTGGAGCCAACGAAAATCAACGTTATAAAGGTACAATGCCACTTCCAGTGATAGTGAAAAATTAGTTGTTTAAGTAATTTAAAGAACTAACAAAATAATATGTAAAAATAAATTGTCGAATAACTTGGAGAGACTGTTCACGATAATGAAAAATCATAGATATTAAAAATGTTATTGAAAAACCTAAGATACTTCGAACAGATCAGGGATTTTATCGCGTCGTCCGTGATTTAAATCCATCAGTATTATTGGATGTAAAACTTATGACAGTGCACAATGGTCATTGTGCGAAGCACTCGTATTAGAGCAAGTGTTAAGTACATTAAAAAAGAGCAAGTGTGAGATATATTGATATGAGGTTCAACTGTATACAAATGTAGAGAAGCTTCACATTAAGTATGTTCTTTTAGAGTAAGTACACTTTTTAATGACAAAACTTTTTTCCAATCAACAGGAAACAATTAACACAAACACATAAACACACACATATTTATATATATGTATATATATATATATATATAAATGTGTGTGTTATATATATATATATATATATAAATATAGAATAGCACCAATTCAAATTTCCCGCAATCATCGAATGCGGAAGTGCAAATCCGTAATCTCTAACGCGTAAGGCATCATTCATGCAACTACAGACATATATATATATATATATATATATATACGAGGGTCGTTCAATTAGTCCTCAGAAATTCGAAGAGACTGTGCTCGTGGCATCAAAAATAATTTTGATTTTTGAAAGCCTCATGACTCACTAGACAGCTGTTTAAGTCTCTCAGTTTCTCGTATTTGTGATGATGACGTCTTTCGCACTTCAAAAATCCATAGTCATAACTTTTCCGGACATTTAGACCATCTTCTTTGGAAAAGTTTCATTGGAAGCAACCCAAAGTTTCTATTCTTGCTTGATTTCCTGTGCATAATGAGGAATCCAGGGGCAGCTTAACTCAGAATGACGTCAACGACTGGACGTGACAACAATGAAACTTTTCTTTGACAGCAAATTACTAACAAATCTAAACTAATTTAGGAATCCGTTTCAAAGATTTCTTTGGTAATTTCAGAGATAGATAACATACTAACATTTATGATAAATACTTTTTCTAAATTTATTATAGAACATATATATTGTTACGAACGTGAGTTGATGCTTCTCTTCAATGGTTATCTTATAAAGGGGAGAAAAATGGATACATAAAAACATCACTATTTGGCAAAATAGAGTTAAATCAATTGACCCCTTTACCTGACGACGTATTTGTTGATCATTTGGAGACTTGACGAGAAACTTGCCGATGTGGCGAAAAATGGAAAGGCGTTGGAACCTAAACGAAAAATCGAACGAGATGAAAGTAACAAACTGTTCGTGAATTTTCCTGCTTGACGTCATGCGGAGCCAGAAAGAACAAGACACCAAGAGTTACAGTTGGAGGAGTCTGTGTGAGGAGGAATGAGTCTTTATATAGAATAAGTTGTCCACTGAGTCTGCTGTGTAGACTGTTATATATACTGCTGTATTACTGTTATATATACATCAACTGAATGCTGCCCTTGGCAACATTCAGTTGATGTATATATAACAGTAATTAGTAATTAATTCAGTAATAGTAACACTTAATTCAGTAATAGTGGAGCGTGCCGGGTGAATTTGCGAAGAAGCAACATGTATCTGCTGGAAATCGTTGAACCCTGGAAGTGCAGAATATTAAGAAGTAATATTCTGCACTATTAATAAGCTGGTGAGCTGAACGTTATGTAAATAACTATGATTGTACTTAATGTGTGTTTAGTTCCTGTATCTTTGTCATTGAAGAACGTAAGTGCAGTGTATCTGTTATTGTTCAAATTGTGCTACCTATATGTTGTGTTAAAGATTTACGATTAAATTGCCATTTGTTGTTATCCTCCAAGTTGGACTTGATTTTTCACTCCTCGCACATCCACAGGAAAATAATCCTTAACAATATATATTTAAACACACACACACACACACACACATATATATATATATATATATATATATATATATATATATATATATGATGTTTGCAAAATTAAAAGGCATTTATTATTTTATGATAAACAAGTGTTTACTTAAGGTTCTATCTTTCTTTTAAATATAACAAATAAGAATATAAACCATTCATCATATCAGAAAAAATAATTTAAGTGAGTCTTCTGTAAGCGACAAGATCTTAGTTCTTTTCTTAGTTTTTCAAAATTAATTTATACACTCAATGATTAATGCTTTTGTGTACTGAAGTTTCAATCTGTTTATACAGGAATGTAAAGTTTATAATTGAGTCCGAAAATTGTAAGAACTTAGACTTTTTTAAAGAACTAATTGCGTTTTGCAAGACAAGAAAGGGAGAAAAATAATCGAAATTGTAGTAAAAAGGATATTTTTTAGCTCGGTACTAAAAAGATCCGACTTTTATTCTAAACGGGAGAAACAGATTAAGTAAAGAAATGAAATGTATTAGTATTACATGCGAGAGAAATTCTTTCAGCTTAATTTTAAAACTCAACAAAATATTTATACATAATTTAAATTTCTGAAGGCTGTATTAATTAATTTTGAGACGTTATCAAAAATAAATAAATTTGACCTAGTTAAAATAGTACGAGATGAATCTGCTGAATGCATATCTTAAAAAAATTATTTTAGAGAATCAATTTCAATAATACAAGTTTAATAATAATTTATATTCATTATAATATACGTTAAATAACAAGTTATAATCATCAATATAAATTAAACTACAGAATAATGTTCAGTTATATAAATACATTTATTATTATATATTTGTTCACATTAGCATCCTATTTTTTTCATATTTAGTAATAAATTTGGATAAATTACGTTAGCTAAAGATTTTATCCAATTTTTCAGGAAGTAATAATTTATTTTAATAGTGAAGTTTTAATTATTCAGAAACAATTCAAATATACTCTATATTTTATCAACTAACAATTAAATTTGAACAACTATTGTTAAATTTGGGGAAGGGGGAATATTCACCCCTAGAGAAGAAATCGCACAGAAATACCGTCAGAAGGAATCTTCTAACTCCTTTTTCGTCGACCGTTCAAGTGAGTCTATCCTCTCCACTAAGAAAATACTAAGGATTTTTAAGATATGTAAGGATCTTTAGGTGTTTTACAAGGAGTCTAAGTGGTGGTAGGGGAACATCCCTGTTAGTTCAGAGAGTGGGAAATAAGGATCTCAGAATTTTTAGGAAACGTATAATTGTGTAAATTAATGTAACGTTGATCGCAATAATTTGGCAGTTAAGAGTTAAATTAGGAAAGTAAATTAAAACGAAATTATTAAAGGTAAGTTAAATTAGTAAAGTAAATTAAAGGGAAATCATTACTCACCCCAACCCACCATATATATATATATATATATA
>BMAW01001739.1:775476-810802 GCA_019974015.1 Nephila pilipes | reverse complement strand
ATATATATATATATATATATAATTTGAGAGTTGAACACTTGTAATAAAATTGATATCGCTTTCAAAATCTGGAATTGACAACATTTCTCGGATTAAAAAACGTTCAAGAAATCAATTACCAGTTAATTACAAAGATAATAAAGTATTTTTTGCCTTTTATTATTGAATATGATTTTATGGACTTTTTTTCCTTTTAATTACTTTTATGTATCACAAAAATAGTATTAATAATCCATTCGAAAATGTCAGTCTTTTTACATGCGCATAAAAAGAATGGAATCAATAAATATTTTTATTTAATTTTTATTGCTATATTCTTCAAGATTACGATCTTATTTCTTATTATATTTAGCTTCTAGTAAAATTTTTAGGTTTTTTTTAAAATGGGAATGAAATATAATTTCAAAATAAAAAAAATTCTCAGAGAATTATTATTTAATTTTGCAAATTATAGCTTACGATAAATCTGATTCTGAAAATATTCATCTTGCGTGAAGCAGAGCTTTAACGTCGTATTCCTGAATAAAAGCTATTTTTTTAAGAATTTAATATAATATCAAAAATAGGACAGTTAATTACTTGAAACTCTGTGAATTTCACATATATGGCACAGCTTATAATATAATGTATCAAATTTATTGATAAATATGTTCTAACACAAAATTTGTTATGTGGAACGTGAAAATATTTAATTTACTTTTTAAAAAAATTTCATACATATATTCAAGTATAAATTTTCGATAACGTTTCGTCTCCAAAAAGATACAAATAATTATCAGGAATTATACAAAAATATATACAACGAAAAAATTAATATAATTAATATTTTTCGTCTTACAAATCGAAGACAAAAGTTTTGATTGAATATTTTCAATTATAGACTTTAAAAAAATTACGTATGAGTATAACAGTGTGTGTTAGTTTTATTTAAAATAGTCCTAGATTTAATGCATCACTGAGCTTTAGAAACAATGAAAATAATTTGAATGTTTGAATTACTAATGCTCTAATAATCCAAGTACAAATAAGTTGTAACTTATAAAAAGGTTTCGTTCTTTACGGTTTTCCTATTTCTGTAATACTTGTTGATCATAATTGATTTGCAAAACCTAGTTCTGAAAAAAAAAAAAAAACAATAAATTGTTATTATTATAATTTATTGAAGGTAAAAAAATTAGATTTTAATTATTTTTATCTCTGAAACGTTAATTTAATTTGGAAATAACTTTTAGTTATGAATATGTTTTAAACTTTCTTTTCGAGAGCTATATACTCTATTGACTTCTGTTAATTCTGCTTCATTCTTTTAAATAATTAAAAGTAACGTATGGTTGAAAAAGTTGAAATAAATAAAAGTTGTTCTATGCAAATTTTTGAAAAAATAACATATTTATCAAAAGCAAATGTGATAACTTTTTCGTAAGGATTATTATACAAATCTTTCTCTCTCTTCCATACAAATGATACAATTAAAATAATTAAAATAAGTTTTAGGACTTCTTGAAGAAAACAACAGCGTCTATATATTGCTATATATGAGAATAAAAATATTTCGAGTCATATTAAGCTATATTTATGTCCTAGACAGCTATGAGTTAAATTACTGACACAAGATTGTTTTTGACATTGATCTTCTCACAAAAACATAACAGTACTGATTGCTGCATTCTAAAACTGTTTTATATATTGTGGTAATACAGTTACCTATGAAATAACTCGGTCTTGACTGATTATCTAAAAACGCTAAACTAAAATGACTATTGCTAGGTATATTACTACATTATTTATTCCATCGCTACGTTCCCGTTAAATTCCAAACATAAAAAAATTCTTCACAAAAAAGGCTAACATTTGATAACAAAAGGAATAAAAATTGATTATGTTATAAAAGATACTTTTAATCAATTAAATATTAAAATTAAAGCAAAATGTAAAATATGGAAGAGAAAATAATATTCTGAAAACAATATTAATCAAATCAAGCTTAAAATTATTAAATTGAATATATATTTTAAGCTAAATACAGTTATTGCTATCGTAAAAGGAAAATAAAACAAATCTGTATGTATTAATTTATCATTAGTATTATTATTTCATTGAAGCGACCACTATTTATACTGAAGTTATTTTTATTCAGTTGGAAGAATTCAAATTAGATTAAACAAATCACGAGCATTTTGGAAAGTAAAAATAGAAAATAATTTATTTTCAAAAGTGGTCAGGGACGGTATATTCTGATAGTATGAACAAATGATCTTGGATGGCTAACAGATTATTTTATCATTAATTCTGTGTTATATAAATAATTTTGACTGTGAAACAATGGATTTTCAGACAATAATATTGAACTGGAAAGCTATTAACTTCTGATTCCATACTCTGTGAAAGTGATTCAGCAATTCATTTTTAAGGCACCATGGGATTCCACGATCTCTTAGTTTACTCACCATGATATTTTCTATTTCTTAATAAAGTGTAAAAAATCGAATTGCATTTTAAGTATTTATAAATCTTGAATGAATAAAATCATTAATTTAAAGTACTTTTCCGCGAACATTTTCATTACAGAAGTTCCAGTAATCGAATCATTTCTTGATTATTCAAATCAAAATAACTGCGTCTAATTTGGAAGATCGCACAGTTTCATTTAGCACCATTTTTAGTTTTCACTAATTATATGCTTAAACAGTACTCATTCCAAATGACATCTGAAATCATCAAATTTCAGTTCACAAAGATTTAAAGTTCATTTCATCTAAGAAATTTAATGATAATGTTCTTTCAAAAAAAGGTGTACACATGATATTTTAACTAATTAAAAAAGAATCACGAATGTAGAAGATTAAATGTATCTAAAATATGAAATATTCAATTAACACAACCAACAAGAAATTTGCACAATAAAAGAGATTATGAATATATATAAAGAACATTATATACTATAAACGGAATAATATTTTTTACTGTTGGCTCAAAATCACTCTCGCATCATATTCCTTTTATTTAGGCATAAATTGTTCACTGCATAATTATGAGTAAGAACAAAGTTTAACCATGCACAAAAGTTTGTTTATTTTGAAGAAATCACTTATGTTAATTATCAGGTAATACATTAAAATTACATTACCTGCAAAGCCATTAAATATTTCAAGATAAAAATATTACTAATGTGTTAAATGTGTACATAATAGAAGACTGCGAGTTGGTATAATGTATGACATTACATTAGAATATAATAATTAGAATCATTCATATTATCTAGATATAAATTGTATCTAAAACTCGAGTAAGTTATTGCTTTTCTTACATAGAAGAGAGAGGGAAAGGTTTATTGCATAAAAATAATTTATCTCATTTAAAACAAAATCATGATTTTGGTCCATTCTGTCATAGTTATTAATGAAAAAATAAGAAATAAAAAAGAAAGAAAACATTTTTATGAGAGAGAGAGAGAGAGAGAGAGAAAGAGAGTAATCAAGAATAAAAAAATATATAACTTATCTATAAGACAGTTTGGTGATTTAGGAAAAAAAATGAAAGATAATTGAATTTTACAAACGCAAAGATAATCATAAAAATAAAGGCGTAAAATGAATAAATTAATTCAAAAAAATAAGAGAGAAATGTGAAGAAAGTCCTTAGTTTTTACACTTTGCAAAGCAAGTTCTTTTCCAATTTGCACGGAATTTCTACTGCAGTTTAAGATGAAAGAAATAACAAATACAGAAACGTAATTAAAAGCCTCAGTTTCGCGATTTTTACTTTTATTTAGCACCGGATACTAAATTAGACAACACGAAATTCAACAATTAAGTACATCTAAAGAAGTTGAATTCTTAAGAAAACTTACCGTCGTATTTAATGAAATGCAGTGTTAATTGGAAGGCTAAGGAACAAGTTTTATTCATTAAAAATAAGTATGAAATGGGATTTTTGAAAGTTTCTGTGGAACTTACAATAAATGTGTTATAAGTATATCTCCAACTACATCACTTTGAAATTATAAATAGTTCTCTTAGGGTATTATAAGGATGTGTCTTTAAGTGAGAAGATTTTTAAATATAATATAAGCTGTTAGTTATGTTTCTCAAATTTGAACAAAATATTCTTCTAAGCGATTCTGGCTTACATTTGAAAGTATGTGCTGGGGATAAAATGTTTCTCTAACCGAATGAAATTTCAAGAAATTGGAGAGTAAATCTTATGTGTTTCGTAATACCAGGAATTCTTAAGTTTTTTTTAGAATTCATAAATATCAGTTCTTTTTATCATTTATATTTTGTTTTCTGACATTTTTGTTTGAGGAGGTTAGAAAAGAATTTTAGGTTGTAAGAAATTTAATGTGTAAGGATTTGCATGAATAAAATAAACATTTTAAATATTTCATTATTCCACTGTACTTCCCACATAGAGCTATGATGCATAATTGACAGACTTAAATATTTAGGATTTGTTCTCAATAATTTATTTCAAGCATATACTTTGTTATTATATAAATTTTCGAATGATATATTAATTAATATTTGAGATCATTAAATTACGCAGCAAAAATAAAATGCTTTACTATGTTTTTGGATAAAGAAAATATTTTTATTTTACTACAAATTTTATAAATTTTGCATGAATTTATACTTTCAAGAAAAGCAGAAATCACGAATGAATTGTATCGATAAACGTTTTATTAAGAACATCAACAATGTTGTATAATATTTTCAATTTATACTTAAATTTTCTTTTGAAAAAGGACAGCTAATTAAACAATTGTAACACAATTACATGAACTCGTTTAAACTCTGTAATCTGCTTCTACTGACTTCTTTGTCTATTTAAAGTTTTTTTTCCTCCTCCACGCTAGCTCACATCATGTTCAATATAGATGCTAAATAACGCTCACGAAGTTAGCAATTCGTATTTACGGCAAACTTGATTTGTAGTGGTTTTACCAGAAACAATTTTATTCGTCTTGCTTAAAATTTATATTTATACCATCGTTCAGAAATGCAAATCTGGCTCCCAAATTTCATTTGTCTAGCACAACTCTTTATTGGCATTGTGCTTTATTTTCTATTAGTGTAGCTTAGAATGACAGATTCAGCTTCAATAAGTGAAATGATAAATTAAATCAGTGAAACATATTTAACAATAAGTAATAGTTTAATAAAGATATTTTTACAAAATTAAATCTAATATATGAAATATAGGACACTAGTTGTTAATATATCACAGCAAGAAATATTTATTATTCCATTTTAATTTTATTAAATTTTTAAAATAATCTATGACTGAATAACACAAATTTGAAATTAGTATTCCATTTAAAATGTAGTTAGATTTCATAAATTAAATATTAGCTTGAAATATGAAGTACATAAATTTTAAAACAAATCAGTACGCTTCATGCAGAATTTTTGAAAATTGTCTTAAAAACTGGGCATTAAGAGTGTGTGTATTCTGTCTTGTTTCTATGGTATTACATATATATTTAATGCATTAAGTTTTATCAGTATATTTATCAATAAATTATCGATACTTTTTTATTGGTCATGAAATACTATATGTATTACATTAATTGAAAAATACTATTTCAATTAATTGATTTTCATTTTTTTATCAGAACCATTTATAATACATTTTTTCTATTATTATTTTCAATTAATATATTTACTTCCTTGTTTACAACAAAATACAAACACAAAATACAGAACTTGTTGACACAGAACTTATCAGTTTCTTATGTAGATATCAGAGTGTGTGTGGTTCACTTGTCTAACAAAATACTACAAAGAGGTCTAGAGAGTTGCCCAGCGAAGATGTGGAATCCATTGGTTCAATATGTCTACAAACGATCAAAGATAAATTCAGTAGTAATCTCGCACTTCGACAGAGAAATTGAAATCTTGACAAGACCGTAAAGATATTCGGGATGGGATAGAAAAACTTTGAAGTAGTCCGATCAGACAAGAAACCTCTTTCATTTTGCCGAAGCTGTTGACTGTGATAATTAAAATTAGAGCATTGTAGGTGTCCATTCCGAACACTCGTAAATGGAATATTTCATGCTTGAGGAAATATAATTTTTTAGCCTGCTCATTAAGGTATGATGATAATGTAAGATGCTAGAGGGGTTATCAATATTTATTTACAGGAAAATAATAATACATTAACTCAATGGTATGTATGGAAATATTTCTTAGATGGAACTTTAAAATCGTTAACAGAAATCTTGAAATAAAAGTGATTACATTACTGTTTTGCAAATTATATTCTAATTTCATTTCAATAAAATTTAATCATGGTTAAAACCCTCCAAACATTAATTTTTAAAATACAGATTTAATAATACAAATATTGTGCTAATTTTATTGAACTAATTATCCTTCAGAATTGCATAGGACATTTATTCAGTTAAATGAATTCGCAATTTGAAAAAAAAGAATGATGTTTTTGCTTAGAAATATTTTTTCCATCGAAAAGAAATCCATTTATACTAAGTAGTACAAAATTACGAATAAGAGAAATTAAATTAATCTGAGCACACGGTTTGTTGGAAGTTTCTGCTGAAAAACTCACTTAAATATTTCAAAAATAAAATTTTACATTTTTCAATTATCTCCAGAATTATATTAAGCTTACGTCATCCAATTATTATATCTTGATTTCAATGAAATTAGATTCCCAATGGATAATATTGTTCCATATTTAAAAAAGTGTTTTTTTAATTTACATAGATCTGTGTTCGAGAAATTTTAAATTGATAATTTATCAAACATAGGTGCAATTAATGAAAGACGAGTGTGTGTGTGTGTGTGTGTATGTGTAATACGACGATTTTTATATTCGAATTTAATAATAATCAGCTAAATTTATTGGTAAAAATACAGTATTAATCATTAACGCTCTAATTCAATAATTATGATATATACCAACATATTTAAAAGAGTGTGGTTAAATCATTATATCACAAGCATAATATTAAAACAAAAACACACGCGAGCTTACATTAAAGATGTATGAGAGTTAAAAAAGATGGATATGAAATTTATAAATTTTGTTACTATAGTTTTCATATGTATCTTTTAACTCTTTAACTTAAATCTCCAACATCTTTTAACTCAAAATTATTTATATTAGATAGTAAGAGAAGATAACATTCAAATTTAATATTTTTTTAAACAGCTGAGCATTTTTAAAATGAAAGAATTGAGTACTGATGTCGGACCAAACATCTCATAGCATTTTTTCTACTGCGAAAGTAAGCTAAGTTTTTAAACTTATTTTACACTACTAAAACATCTTCTATAAAAATTTAAAATTAAAACATATTTATATTGGTACCCTAATGAAAATCATTGGAGAATCAGCAAAGCCAAACAAGAATTAAAAGTGAAATCTTTATATTTCTTTTTCGGTAGTATATAATTAGGATAAAAAATAACGTATTTTCACAATTTGGTTAAGCATTATTATATATTAGAGAAAATTTAATGTAAAAAAATTATGTACCGTATTTATTTATTGAAAATTATGTACCACCACCGAATCTAAGCATCCAATATTCTCCACCCGTTTTTTTGAAAAACTAAAGTATTTTAAAATGGTGTATAGGTATCCTATATTTACGAAATTTTTAAAAAATGAAATTTAATAAGAAGTGAGAATAATTAATTTATTTTATCAGTATTAAAATCTTATAAATACATACATGCACCTGAAATTGCTTTAACCTTCAGAATCATGTTCCGAAAATGATTTGTCATTCTCACTATCACAGCTGTCTTCGGAACTAGTGCTAGCGTCATCATTTTCCCACCCGGTGTTGTTTTCCGTGCCATCCAATTGTTATGCAACATTTTTTAAAAGAATGAGTTATAGTCTGATAAGAAACTTTTTCCCAAGCAACAGATATCCATTCCGCAATTTTCGAAGCAATTGCCTTCTTGATTTTCCCGAAAGCATTTAAAGGGGGTTTATCCAAATGCAACCAGTTTTCGAACTCTATTTCTATATAGTCCTTAAATGGCTTATTAAAGCTTACGTCAAGCGACATCTGCAACAATCAATCATACAATCGCTTTCCTTTTTTTACTTACATAATCGTGAACTCGTCTTGATGCCATTACTGATATCTTTGAGGTTTAAGTGAGTAAATAACCCGCGTATAAAATAGATCCTTAATACGAGCAAACAACGAAATTCTGAGTAGAAAGAATATTGAAGATAAAATGCTGAATATTATGTGTCATCGATGCAGGTGACCAGAATGGGCGGTTATGTTTTTCGTTTTTCCATTTGAAAGCCTTGAAAACTCAAATTTCCTTCATCAAACAAATTTTTCTGCCTTCGATTCTAAGCCGCCCTTGATTTTTAATAACATTAATATTGGAAAAAAAAGTGCGGCTTGGAATCGAATTAATACGCTATTACTTTTTTTCTAATTATGTTACATATTTCTTCTGATACATAAACATTTTCTTGGTAACCTTTCCTTTCTAATGAAGTGGAATTTTTCTTCTAAGAAATTAGATTATATTTTTTTGAAAAAGTCTCATTATTAGAATTCGTTCCTTCTTTAATAAGATTTGCTGCTCGAGATAATTATCTACATTTAAGAAAGAATGAAAAAGTTAAAAAATTATTCCGGGTTCGTAAATGAAATATTATATGCGGGAATTTAAATTTTGTACTATATTATGATCGTCATTATTAATGATATCCGATTTGAACATAACTATTCTATGTATTTTTTGTGACATAAATACTTGGTTACATTCATAAGGGGGAATAAAATCAATGCAATGCTGATGAAACCTTTAAAAATTTAAATAGAACAACAATTCTAAAGTTATGTTTCGTACATTATAAAAATGAATAGAACTTATTACCATTTGTTTCATATTTAAATAAAGTATTCTGAATATATTTGTATGCTATTAAGTTTCTTTTGTTGATTAAAATTAAATAGATTTTAAATAATTGCTAACAAAAATGAATACGGCTCATATGATCGGCTTTATATGAATAACACATTAATAATAATAAGAAGAGTATACGTTTTGAGAAACTTTTTTTAAAAAATTCATATTGTTTTAGAAAATTAAAATTAGATATTTGGCACTATAAAAACTTCCAAAAATGTTCCTTTATTTTATAAACATCGTTAAAAAAGAACAACAATACTTTGAAAATTTGGCATTTAAACAAAAAAGAAACATAACTTAATAATTTTAATATTACAATAAAATATAAAACACCACACAATATATAAAAGAAATATTATGCTCTATTTTTGTAATGAAAATAAAAGGAGAATATAATGGACTTTTCATATCCTATTAATGAATGTAAGACTATTATTTTGTTAAATCTTAATTATAAGAATGGTCAGTAAATTGTTGAGAAATATCAAATATATAAATTCTCAGAAGTTATTGAATTCTAGTTAGGATGCAATAAAAGAAAATCAAATTTTAAAGATGAATATTTTCCAACCGAATTTAAGTGGTATAAAAAAGGAAAAATATCAATTCACTGATTAGGCATTGTGCTGAGAACTAGAAACGATATTCTGTACAGAATAGAGTGATAATACAGCTTCTTATTTTATGTAAAATGCTGGCTTTACTCTGAGTATCTAGATCATAAAACAGCAACATATCTGAGTAATATTTTCTATAATGCAATATATGCGTAATTGTTTGTACCATAAACTCTTTTTTCATTCTTTAAAAAAAGAAATTCAATTTATTTACTTCAATAAAACACTTTCGCGTTAAGAGTTAAAAGTCTCATTTAAAGTGGAAAAGTTGCTTTTTTCACTAAAAATATATTTATGGGGAATCAATTTCTGCCATGATTTGATTCCTTCACACAATATTTTTTTACTTTGTCCTGATTTTGAAATACAATGGAACACATTACAACATTTATTCTAATTATAATTTTGCAAATATCTTGGACTAAATTAATGAATTTCTTGTATGTTTTTCTTAATTTTATATTCTTGTTCTATGTCATTTCTTATTTCAGATTCAAATTCTTTACAATTGTCCCTGACATCGTTTAACATAAAATACATGGTAATTGTAATATATTAGTATTTGCTCGGTAATTAGACCTTACGTGCAGAAAATATAACAAAGCAATTTATGTTCAGCTACTCATTTAGATGATGAAAGGCTTCAAATTTTAATTAATAAAAGCCACCACGAATAACATAAATTCTATCATTCATACGATCTATGACATTTTTAAAATTCTCATTTTCTTATAAGAAATATTTTGGAGCAGTATGGAAATATTAAAGGATGAGAGGGTAGAGGGGGAAAAGAAAAGGAAAAAGATGAAACTTTAAGAAGAAAAAAAATCGTATCGGGATGCATAGAAAGAAGGCAGATAAAATAAATGGGTGCCTGACCAGAACTGACAAGTGATTCCGATAAATAGATCGGTTGCAAATGATAGACCAGATTAAGTAATTGTGCTCGGCGAACAATCGGACACTTCCATTTTGTACCAGAATCCTACTTTCAAAATAGTCAATATCCATTCCACGAACAATTGAAAAAATGTAAGAGATTCTTTTCAAAAAGCGCTCGTGTAGTTTGTGAATAGTACTTGTCTCTAAAACTCAGAAAAAAATCAAGCATTGAATAGTATAGTAAAAATAAACCTTCATGTTACGTATAGTTCTGAACACTTTTAGTGACACTACATGAAATATAAAGGATTAATGCTCAGAAATGTATACTCGTTTGTGAACATTACAAAAGAAAACAACCATAATACTTAATTCAGGAAATAGCGTGTTATTGGTGTTACTTCTCACAATGCGTAAATAATTTTGATATGTTTTTATGTTTAGTGTTTTTGAAAATAGTTAAAAAATTTTTGTTAAGAATATGATTCAATGGTAAGAAATGTTATTAAAATAAACTTACATAAATATGAATGTTGAATAAGTTCGTACAATATTCAGATATAAAAATATCAAGTAAAAATGAGCAACAAAAAAAATTCATTGCTTAACATCGATCACAAGTTTAAGGCTTTCCGGGACACTAATTATTCAATTTTCGAAATGATTTCAATTTATACAAAGAATAAAATTATTATCTTGCATTGATGCATTATAACTGAAAATGTATATATATTTTTTAAAACAGATGTACCCAAAGTGCTATTTTTAAGAAATTATACGAAATATATGGAATTATAAAAGAATAGATGAGAGATGCGCAATTTCATAATGAAATCAATTAATCAATGATTGATTGAATGATTTTATTATCATCTCAGTAGAAGCAACTCGAAGGCATTTGGCAACATACCTCATAGTTTTGAATCTTGGCCAAGTAACGAGGACGACACCTGAACTGGCAACTACCTCTCCTAAATTCTATACCACTCCAACGTGATGACTTTGAATCTTGGCGGATTTAACGTGCATCAACCCCATCTACACGGAGGGTTCCATGTGGATTCAAAGCTCGAACCCAAGACTCGACGAAAACTGTCGCCGTGAGTCCACGACTATGACCACTAGGCTTCCGCGGCCCAATTAATCAATAGTCCTATATATCATTTTAAAGAGAATTTAATACTGAGTTCAATTTAAAAAACAAAATTCAAACATTTGCAAAACAAAAAGTTAATATACAATAATAAAATGCAAAGAAATACTTTTAATAATGTAAGAAAGCTTCTATATGGATAAATGGAAATATTAATCATAAACTTCTGAATAACTATTGTAGAACTCCCCTATATGTAAAAAGAAAAATATCAAAACACAATCATAACAATATAAAAAACTAAAACAATTTCCGAACATTGACAGGTCCAAGAGATTATATTCTTAAAATTCTCAAAACAGTTCTAACATTGAAAGTTCTAGGTTACAGTGTGAATTAATAATAAAAAATAGATAACTAATAAAGGGCAACTAAATAACAAACTAACCAGACTAAATAAATAATGAACTAGCTAACATAGAACATCTAAATAGTAAACTGATATAGGACAAATATATAATTATAATTTCTCACTAGGAACAAATTACAGAATAAGGTAGTAAAAAGCAACTTCGATCTTTTCTGGTAAATCCAAACAGAAAGGAATATTTTTATAGAAAAATATTTAGAGGCAAAGATGTTTCTTTGAGATGGAGCGTTATTTTAGCATTGTGAAGGGAGACCACTTAACTCAGAAATTCGAATCAATAATAACTTATTGCTAACCGATGCGATACCGGATCAGAGAATGCTCTAATAGTATTTATTATTCACATCAAATAAAGAAGCGACGAAAGGGATAAATAAATCTACTCTTTCAATGGAAAGCAATTTTCTTTGTTTGAATTGAAAAATATTCTGGAGAGAGTCGTGTTAAATTAATGCACCATTGTGTTCGAATGAAAAGAATCTGGTTGTGTAACTGCAGTCAGTGAAAGAGGAAAGTTCATCAACCATTGTGTTCCTCCAATTAAAAATACACAAATAAATTCAATGTAAATGAGACAGGATATTTAGTTGCATTTAAGGGTATTAAAACTGGAAAACACTATGCATTTAATTAAAAAATATTTTTTACTGGAATAGAAATTAAATTATATTTCATCAGATAAGAACTGAACAAACCTCATCAAAATTTAAATAACTCAATGATAAAAAGCAATGCTCTCGTATGTAGTTGATAATTCTATTTTGACTTTGTGGTATCACATATATTTGAACAGTAGATTTGATCCCATTTAACCACACACATTCAAAGCGAAATATTACCAAAAGGGGCGGAGAAGCGTAAAATTAAAAACCTTTATGATAATGCAACACTATTGAATATCTGTTATAATATTATTTTTTTTTGCGATTTGACGCCATTTTACTTTCCAAATCACTAAGGTGTATTCTACAATTAGATTTTACCGATTAGCGTATTAAGTAGAAAACTGAAAGTGAACTGTAAAATTACAAAATTATCAAGTACATTTATATCGCAAGTGCATTCTCATACATAAGAGAAATATATATGTAAGCATTAAGTAAGTAACTATATTAAAATATGTTGCAGTTACTGAATTCTCAATAATATAAACACTATCAACATAATTTGAATATTAACACCATTCTAATTTCGTTGCTGTTTTGCAAATATTTTAGTTAAGTTTGTTTTACATGATTTATTTGCTCTTTGCATTCGTTTTCAGGTACTATATCCAGCATGAATCAGTGATTGTACTTCTATTATCCTGAAATTATTGTTTTTGCACAGGTAATTTTAAAATAGGATTCATTCGTAAAAAGTGTTTTTAATGATAACAGACGATTAGACTTATGTATTATGAAGCCTTTTGTATAATATCTATTCTTAAAAAAAGATTTTACGTGCTTCAGTATTATTTTTCAGTTTAACAGCAATGAAATCTAAGAAACATTTAACAAACAATATAGTTCTTAAAGTTATTATTTATTACTGAAACAAGTAAACAAAAGCATTTATTTCTTTGCATACTTACCACCATTACTTTTGCAATAATAATAAATACAGCTGTAAACTTCATATTGCAAAATATAGCTAATATAGCTTCAGGTGTTTGTAGAGCAATTGTAAGAAAAATGTATGAAAAAAAAAAACTTTTTCAATAGTTCTTAAGGAATTAATACTGAAATAAAAAAATTGATTGAAATGATTTTAAAAAATCGATAACTAAAGGTTATTTTAATGTGATAAAAGAGAGCTTAATGTGATAAAACAAATTCTACAAGAAAAGCTCCACAAAAGGAGGATAATATAAAATGGGTAAATTTTATGGAATATATTCAAATTACATAAACAATAATACAAAAACAGATAAAATATTGTATCATTTTGTTAGATAATGATAAATATTTTAGTTAATCATTTTTAAATTTTTGAATAAAATATCAATAATATTTTATAAATGGTGTTGAAATTTTATACATTTGTCATTTTACTTTACTATATGAAATGAAAATAAATATATGTTAGAAAATATTTTTCTCAACTTTGTGATATTTGATATTTTTTTTGCATTAATGAAACTGAACATATATTATGAAAATTTAAATTTCGATCATTTTTTTATTCAAATTT
Organism: Nephila pilipes; assembly: GCA_019974015.1. Classification (NCBI taxonomy): domain Eukaryota; kingdom Metazoa; phylum Arthropoda; class Arachnida; order Araneae; family Nephilidae; genus Nephila; species Nephila pilipes. Next base: position 796,690 of record BMAW01001739.1, on the reverse strand, counting down.
GTATAAGCGTATAATCATTATAATTGTGCATTATGCTTCTCTTGATTCCTAGCGTTACAAAAACGTGTCTACCATACACACGCACATACATACATACACACATGCATACATAGACACACATACCTCCACTAGGCAACAAAAAAACCCAAAATCACACCAAAAAGCAAGGAATTAATAATGCAAAATTATCAACTTTTGCAACACGACCATCTTAGATCTTTCTTTAACGTAACCCTATTTTTCGAGCGGTCTTTGGCGCCGTTTTGTTTTTCGTCACTAAAACCTGAGCTAAAATAAGATATCCATACACTTTCAAATTTCATCAAAATGTGTGAGTGTATCAAATAGTAGAACTTTTATAACTGTTATCTCTTTTATGACTTTTATACAAAATTTTGTAATTTAATTTTTTTCAGAATGAGATATAGTATACATCCGTACTCGATATTTTTCCTCCAACTTAATTCAACCGGCATTTAGGCCTACAATGAAAATTGCAATCACAAATTTGGTACGAAATTCCTCAGAGCTCTCCCCCTTCCCTAAATGATGAAAATACGAATGCATACTACATCAGCTCCATTTACTCTTAAGAAAAAAAAAGGTTTTTAGTCTTCATGTGGGTATTGTTTTAAATATATATATATATATATTAAAAATTAATTAAAACTGGATTATAACGCTATATTTTAAGTAAAATTAAGAGTAAGAGTAGATCCAAAAGAATTCAAAAACCAGCCGTCCATGGTAAATGCTCGCATTCGAAACATATGCTCTCACATACAGGATGGACAGATGTGTCAAAGAAAAAGAGGTCGGCCCTACGTATTTTGAAGTATATATGGGATGTATATACGATTACTTTTCTTTCCTTTTAATCACCACAAAAGCGGTATTCTTAGATCTTTTCAATTTAGAAGGAATCATCCTTTCATTCAAGATTCACATATGATGCCTAAGGTTAAGGGTTCAGTTCTTTTCACAAAGCGAGTAACTCCATGCTGTATTGTATCTTTTGTAATACCTTTCTTCAATGATTTACATCTTCGTTTAACTTATATTCTTTGATAACTTCCATCGCTAGAGACAATAAACCCCTACTGTTGTCTCTCAATTGTCCGCAGCTTAACGTCTATTGTTATCTCATGCTAACATTGTGCTTCATCAATTCTATCAACAAGTCCTTAATCAGTATTCTCCAGCCAGTTCTAAGACTCTCCTTCCGTCTTCGCTTTGTAAGATTTTTTTTTTTTTTTTTTTTTTGCAATAGTTTAATTTTTGAGAAACACTTCCCCCCTCCTGAGCTTTTCTTGTCTTTTCGTGGGCACGCACAACATTGATAATTTTTTTATTAGCCACCTAAGGGGCTATTGTTTTGGCGTACTAGATCACTTCTCAATTTTTCTTATTCTTTGCTCTACATTTTTTTAATTACATTTATCTTAAATATATTCAAATTAATAATTTTTTGCTTGATTTAATTTTACTTGTATGTAGATAATATACATTTAATTCAAAAATTTATCACTAACTTCACTTTTAATATCGGAAGAGTTTACTATTGTCCTTTTCTATACTTCACCGTTTACTTTTAATTATTTCATTTAATTGAGTAATTTAATAATAATTATAACAAAAAGCTCTCTTTAGTTGACTTTAACTTTTCTTTGCAAAACTTTGCATATAAGATTTTTCCTGTTTTAAATTTTCTTTTTTCACAGAATAAGTCTGATTTGGGCTTCACTGGGACTTTATAATATATTTACGACTTCTATCTTTCACTGTAACCGTCACTTATCAGTCTGATTCGAAAATTTTAGTGCTGTCATCCGTTGCTTTCTATCCCTCTGTGTGGGCGGTGGTATAAATTTTATACCACATAGTTTGAAGTAGGAAACAAACACTTTATATATTTTGTTTTGAGTAATTAGAAATATGTACATAAAATTTCAAAAATGTAGATTGGTTAGCTGAGGAAGTTAAATTTTTCAATTCATTTCAGAATAATTTCTGTAAGGGATAAAACAATCACTTGTTAGGAGCTTTCATTAGATTCAAAGCAATGATTTTTATAATCAGCCTGCATGGTTGTGCCATCTAATTTAAGTAAATAACACTATAAGCTACCATTTGAAGATAAAAGTGTGGGGAGAAAAGGTATTTTACAAAGAATTTTAGGTTGCTAAATATGTGGTATGGTATAAAAATATACCACTGCCCCTGAAAGGGTTAAATTAACAAAAGGTAGTTTTAAGTGGTGAATCTCGGTTCGTTTTCGGTACATATGCTAACCGGGTACGGGCGTGGAGGAGCCCTGGTGACAATACAATTATGCACTCCACGCATAGTATGTGCAATGGTCTGGGAATAAATAACTTATGATAGTCGGTAACCCCTAATTGTGATAACTGGAATCTAACGCGCCAGCGTTATGTGTATGATATTCATCAGCCCCACATAGGTCTTTTCCTACATGGTCTTCCAGGGGTAGGTTTTCAGCAAGACAATCCTCGTCTGCATGCAGTTTAATTAGCTCAAGACTGTACGTCATGTCTACATTAGTTTCTATTTCGGACCTGCTCCCCAGACTTGTCCTCTATAGAACATTCGTAGGACCAACTGAAACGGTAGATACCGTCGGGTCACTATATACCTGATTTAAAAGTAGCAGTTAAAGATTTGTGGGTCTATCTGCTTCAGTATAACCGACTTCTAATCTACTCAATGCTGGACCATATTGTGAGATGTATTGCTCTAAGAGGTGGTCCGATTTGCAATTCAAGTTGAACCATATTAGTTTAATTGCCTTTATTTTGAGATAAAGTGAATGCTTTATTTGTATATATATTAAATTTTATTTCAATCCGAAGCTCCCTTCTTAGTGGATATTTTCAATGTTCCTGTTAACAAGTTATTCGTGACAATCCTTAAGATGTATCATATCATAGTTAAAAGAAATATTATTTCCATATGGCTGCATTAGATTCTAAATTCTGTGTGTATTTCGTTAGTCTTTTAATTACTATCTACGAGTTATGCCCAGAAAGTAATAACAATCGATTTCTTAATAATAGAAAAAGTACTATATATTTTGAAAACTTTGCTAATTCGTATACGTATATCAGGAAATATCGTGCAGAAATGTCGTCCGAAGCCAATCGACAGACCTCTCGAATTGTTTCTTCTATGTTGTTCACCAATTCATGAGTCACAATACACAGATGACCACTTCTTTGTTCTTCATGAGCGTTCGTTGTGTCGCTTCTAAGATTCTACCACTTTTAACTATTAATTAGAAAGTTTCATGACATCATACCCACGCGTAAAAGTTTTTCTTTCATTCAATATCTAAGCTGTGTGTTTCTCTTCGCAAGAAGAAATCAGATTAAGCTCATCAACTGACAGCTTGAAGGATTCAGAATCGACATGTTCATTTCATTTCTGTATTTTAAAATATTTACAAGACTATGCCTGTCTGCGTGTTTTTTTTTACAGAATGTGTGTGTTCCATATCAAATTGAAATTAAAGATATCTGTTACCTTATGTTTGATTTTAAAACTACGGTTCTTTAGAAAGTAACCGTTATTCAAACAAGTAGCTTTTATAAACATGATAAAATTGTAAGTTCTAAATAAAAATAGTTTTAGATACTTGCGAACCAATGAACACCTAAAAGAAAAATAAATATTGACTTCAGTTTTGTGAGTATACAACTATAAACATCGCTCTTTTTAATTACCTAAAACGTTCTAAAACATAGTAAATACCATGATTTATATCAATAAGTTTTAAAATTATCTGAAAGGAAAATATTTTCGACAAGCTTTGAATACCTTTAAATTGTTTTCAGATAAAGATGTAAAAAAGTTATAGGATTATCCAATAATTTGGAAAAATTATGAAAGTTTTTTTATCATAAATTTTCAAAAACATATTCAGTGTTGTGAATAATAGTGCATGCTTAAATGAATTTAGTATTTAAGAAAGGTTTTGTGTTTATTTAAACTATCTTGCTCTGTAAACTCATTTAATTAATTATGATTAACTTTTAAGAAGACAATTTTGTTAAACCCTTATGTCTTCAAAGAATTATACTTTGAACTGTAGTTTCTAATATTTGTTTATCAAGAAAATACAATTATCATTTTTATTTTACTTAAAAAATGAATTAAAATTGAGTTTTAATATATTTAAATTGACCCTACATTTTAAAATGAAATCATTTTTAAAAACAATAGCATTAAAAGAAGTAGATGAAACTTTTGGTCACACTGATGAAGAATCACTCACAAAATGAAAATCATAAAGGATATATGGACGTTACCTAGACTCAACAAAAGAAACGAAAACATAATTATCAAGGAAACGCAAAGGTAATTTTAAAGACATTCAAACTGATGTGTCTTAATTCTTTTATGTTTCCTCAAGGCGATAACTGTTTTCTTCATAACTTATGAAACCATCAGAAAATTTTATTCTTATTACCCATTGGAATTCATTTTTATTCTTATTACCCATTGGATAGAATGTTCATTCAATCCAATGGGTATTTTTCAATCCAATGGGATTACAAAGACATCATATGCAAACACATTTGGACCGAACATCCCAATGATTAAAATTTGGTATCCAATGAATTAAGAGCGGGAGCTACAGCTCGGAACTGACCGCTCAGCAGGTGTATATAAGAAGCGATTCTCAAAAGGTTGGTCAAATTTTCTGTTGTATTAAGATTTAAGATACCTTTCAACGACTAAAAAATGCCACGCCGCAGGATTCAAACTAATAAGAGCAACTGTCAGAGTTTAAAAGTGGTCGTATCATTCGATTGAAACAGGCAAGCTCAATAAGTAATAACTTAAATTTTATTTTAATCACTCATAGTAAAATTATGAACAATGTAATGAAAGAAATGCATGCTAATTTACAAAATAAATCTTTACTTCAATTTTATTCTCATGGATTTTTATTATGTTTTTAAATAATATTTAAGAAATTTGGATATTTAAATACGTAATGGAATAAAATTTCAACCAAAATTTCAATACCTTTTATGGTATTAAGTATTTTCTAATATCTTAAGAGATGTTAAATTCATGCTTGTAGCAGTACTACCATTAAAAAATCCAAAAAAACGTTTTATTTATGTAAAAATAACTCTGTAATGAAAATAATGAATGAGTTTTAATTAAAATATATTTTCAACAACATTGCATTTGACTGTTTCCAAAAATGTTTCCATCATCATTCTTGAAGACTGAAAGTCTTAATATGTTAATAACCTCATGAATAAATCATAACACTTGGAAGATTCTTATATTCTTATATGTTTTCCTTCGTTACTAAATTTCTATGTATTCAAAACTGATTCGAAATGAGTTGAAATGAAAGAGTCTGATATGGTAATGGAGTTATCATTAAAGAAGCACTACAGGTGCAGTTAGCATGTACGAGAAAATGGCAGAGAAACCAAATATATCATTTTGCCAATGCTTTAACTTATATGATATGATATGATATGACAGAAAAATATTCTACACATTTATTATGATATACAAGCATACTTACTTATTTATTCTCCTGAAACTTCCCAGGAAAATATCACATTTTGTGTCAGTTTGCTAAAGATTCTTTTATTTATAACAATACTTGTGGAATAAGTATTTCTTCGCCAGAGTAAGTTAAAAATTTAACAATACAGTTAGCAATCTGAATTTTATCATGAATAAATTCTGACATTCAATTTATTACTACTTTTTATATACATTTAAGTTCGATATCAAATTTCACTTCTATGAAAAGGGATCCCAAAACTAATTAAAATGAATTTACGCGCTGAAATAATACAAGTTAATTATTACCTAAACGCACTACATCACATCATAGGCGCATCTGACAGGTACAAGAAAATGCATGAGAGAGAGGAACCAAATACATCCAAATATATTTTTTTCTTCACAATTTTTTGTTTACTCCCTTGAATCTTCCTAGGAAAAGATAAGATTTTGAGTAACTTTTTTAAAAACATATTTGTTCTCATTTTGTACACGTATTTTTTATCTTCTACTTTGATTATTGTTAATCTTGTACAATCCTGTTGAATTTTCTACAAACTACAGAATGTTGTATTTATGCTTTGAATCTTTGGAAAAAAAATTGTTGCCATACAAACATACAGATATGTTGAGTTTAAGAAAACCCTGTATTTGAGACTGATTTACATAAATGAATCATATTTTAGACAACTTTGCTCGTTTAACGATGTATTCTAGAATTATATATGTTAAGTAATTTTTTTAAAAAAATATTCTCTTTAAAATTTAATGATTAAAAACAATTTACAGATATTAAAATGTTCTGGATACTCAAATATTGTTTTAATTACGCATTTCTGTTTCACCATAGTATTGATTCAATTTTATTATTGTTTTAATGGAAAAAACTTAATCAAAAATTTATATTTTATAAGTTGGGGAGAGTTTTCAATTTTAATAGACGTATAGAGACGTCGCCTTCCTACAAGTGTGTGAAGAGGTTTCTGTCGATTTTTAATATGCGCTGGAAAACTTATATTTATACATATATAGAAAACAAAGACAAATAAACTTTAAGACATTACATAATACAGAGAGAATCAAAAAATAAAATTAATATTAAGTAGTTCCTAGAAATTTTGAAATAACGGTAATATATAAATCTAAATTTTTTTAATAACTTAATCTTAGAAATAAAACTTATTTGAAAAATAAATGAAAGAATTATATAAGGTATAAAAACAAAAATAAGAGACAGTAAAAGCGCAAAATACATATAAAAAAAGAAATCTTTTAAAAATGAATAAAATATTGAAAAAAGTTAAACAAAACTGTCATTGGGTTAAGATAGAGGTAATTCTGCTTAAAATGTTTTTATTGATGTTTGCTTCACAAACAGTACAATATCTCCATAAATAAAATATGTAACCAAATATCAGAAATCATGTAAATCTACAGAAGGAAAGAAATGCATCAAAGAACTTATAATTTATAAATTTAAATTTAATTTAAACAAAACATAATCACAACACAGATCTAATGCAAATAGAGATAATTGAAACTAAAAAATAAAACAGGAAAAACCAAACTAGATATTCAGACACCTTTATACATAACCTTAATTTAACCTTAATTCTATACTTAATTTAATTAAATATAGAGATGAAAAGCTAAAAATTTAAAAAAGAAATTCCAATTACTGCTCTGTTTTTCGCAGCGGGCCTTTTGCCATTAAGGAAGGACCTGGAATTGCACAAATCACTATCCCATAATAATGAAATCTGGATACTGTCTGATAGTAGAAGCTTAATGCAACACCTGGACAATTGGCAAGGTGTGATAGGTAGAGTTAGAGTGGAATTACTCAAAAACCTGAAACGTCTTTCCATATCTCATCAGATCCATCTACAATGGTTACCTTCATATGTTAGAGTTGAGGGTTATGAGATTGCGGACACTCTGCCTAAGGCGGGAGCTAGCGAGGCCTCTGTGCCTACTGCACCTCCTACCTAAATTGAAATTTTCTTGAGAGCAAAGAGTCGAAATAAATCAACTTGGCTTGTTCCACCTGTTCACCCCTGGTATAGGAGTTGTCAATGGGATCTCTGACTCTTGATTGCAATAGGCAGGATTAGGACAAATCTGACTAACTTTCTCGAGGAACATCTTAGTACTATGAAATATTCTGAGGATTCTAAGCATTTTGAGACCTGCACTAAATGCTTTTAAGAATAGGTTTCACCTGAACACATACTACCTCTCTAGACAGGGCATTATAGAGAATCTTATATTGGTCTTGAACTTTTTCAGGGTGCACGGATTAATATAATTCTGCTATTCTCTGGGATGTGCAGCAACAATTTGCATCATTATTGTTATAATGACGACTCTTCGAAAAATTTACGAGATGAAAAATGATACGAATTTTCTCTTTTGGTATTCCGTTTTACGCAAGAGTTATCATATAAAATGTTAATTTTTGTTAAATGTTGTTCTAAATAATTATTTTCAATAGCTTGAAACCTCTATTTTGTTTCACTGCGTACTATCTCGAGAAAACTGTAATCCAAATACTTTTTTCCCAGTAACTGGCCAAGTGTTACAAACGTAATTGTAACATTTATTTTACTGTAATTTTATCCTGACATTATATTTCTATTAACCTGCTTTTTAGAAGTTTTACGAACTCGCTTATTTTCAGACTTGCTCCACAAAAATTATAATAATTTTTAATTTTTCAGTTAGTAAATAGTTACTAATTATTGAAAAAAATGTATGAAACTAATTAGATTTGACATACTTTTTAAGACTTCTTACAAAATATTTAAATATTTATGCAAATATATTAAACATTTCAATACAATTTGGATCTCGTCATCTATTTCTAAGATTTCGCAAATTAGATTTATTCCATCAAACTTATTTTCAGATTTAAATAAATCTATGCAACTTTAACAACTGAAACACAATACAAAGTGAATACATATTTTCTCTATCTAATTCAATTACAACATAATTTTTTTCCTTTGAGGAAACGTTATATTTATCTAAAAAATTATTCTGAGACAGAAAACAAAATTTAACCAACTACGCAGTACATAAAGATTCATAGCTATAAATAAAGTACGAAACAGATACAAAATAAAGTCTCGTAAAACCACAATTGTATGAATTAAATCTTTTCAGAGAGAGATTGCGAATCCGTAAATCTATTCATTTTAATTATTTAAGAAGTAATTTGTTCTTTTACCTGAAAAGCAGGAAACAATGTAACTTTCATTCTACAAGTTATTTAAATAAACATTTCTTAAAGAATCTTATTACTTGTATGTAGTAAATACGTTTTTCTTTAGTCAGATTTTGCATAAAAATAAATTTATAGCTTTAGATTAAGATTATTGGTAACATAATCAGTATAGACATTTTCCTCATTACCTAAATATAAATAAATTGCTGCATAAATGCCAATTCATTTTTCTTTAGACAGATAAAATACTTATAAAAATTTCTTCACTAATGAAATTACGCAAAATGAATATTATTTAATAATTTACAAATATTTTATGAGTAAAAGAGAAATTTCAAAAAATAGACTAATAAAATAACACAAAATGGATATTATTTAATATTTTACGAAGACTTTTAGAGTAAAATTACAAATATATAGATTCCCTCGAATTAAGTAATATTAAATTCAAAAGACAGAAAGCTATATGGAAAATTTAAAAATTATTAACAAATGCAAATCAAACCCATTTGATGTACCCGATATAATAATTACTGTTCAACATAATAATCATTGATAATAATAGTTTAAATTTAAGGAAAATAAACTAAGTATAACTTTTTATTAGGTAGAAAATAAGAAACAGTTCACTATCTGAAGTTTATGTTTTAGTTCAAAAGTTAGTGTAAATATTTATAAACATTCATTGTGTTTCATTAGTGTACCAAAAATATTATTTTAGCTTTCTATTATTGAATTTTGCATATTACATAGCAAAACTTTATATGAAAATATGCATGAAACATTTTAAACTTTTTTATGCTGGTTGGATATGACATAGCTCTTAACAAGAAGTATCTGTAACAAGTAGTTGCTAATACAATACAGCACCTTGAAATATGTACTATTTTTAAAAGAGTATAAAACAAACATAAATTACGCGTTTTGTAAGATTTTAAAGCTCTTTACATTTTTAAGAAATGAGTTCATTTACAATTTTAATCTTTTTCTGCTGTAGTTCAAACTACAAAATTTCAACAAATAGTTTAAACGTGTTTAAATACAAACAGTGTTAACAAATAGTTTAAAAGTGCTTAAAGAAGTATGTCAGATTTACAAAATGTAGTATTTGATATTAACTCTTGCATTTTTTGATGGTCTAACACATTGTGTTCCAGAAATTTTAATTTATACTTAGCTTAGTAACAGGTTATTCTGATTTACCGCTTAAGAAAAATTATTCAATAGGTTCCCAAAATAATAAATTAATGCTTAATACAAAAATGCATGTCTAAATGTAAATATGCACGTATGTTTGTATTTAACTCTTTTTTCAATGGACTAATAAAATATTCTGGTAAAACGAATGCTCTTTTAAACTTATTTCAATGTTATCGCATATCTAATCTTTTAATATTAAAAATTCAATCTATTTCTTATAAAAATTTGTCAGTGCATCTTAAACATTAAAAATTTTTCTTGCATAAAATTATTCAATAATTATATTTGCAACAAAATGTGTTGAAAGTTAAATAGTTTGTTGCAATTATATCAAAAATTTATTACTCCTCTTTTCAAAATAGCAAACAATATCATTATTTAGCATTTGCTAAGAAATTTCATAGCGAAATCTTTTAAGGGGAAATAACATAGGTTTTTAAGCCAAAACCTTACATTTATTTACGTTTATATTAACTTTTTACCCAAATTGCGGTTACAGATTGAAGACATTTTTCTGACCGGCATTTTAGCGATTTTTTTTTTCATTATTTACTGGATGTATTAAGTAGTTCGAATATATGTGTTGATTGATATCATATATAATCTAGAAAATAAGACATCACGTATAATGAATGACATAATCCTAAAAGAATAATTTCTATCTTTGATATAAATATTAGTCTCAATATAATTTAATCAAGTAATTGTACAAAAATTTCTGAAATTCATTTTAAGCGGAAACTGTTTTTGTATTGATTAAAGAACAATTACAAAATCATATCGATTTTTTTTATATATAACTTTCTCTATTTCATATATTTTACATAAAATTATTTTTTTCCCTTTTATTCAGTTTAACTCATATTTAGCTATTGATAAGATGAAAAAAAATCTTAAGATTACAAACATTTACCGCATAAATTATAGGTGACTCTTCATATCTTTGAAATAATTTAATTAATAAGAATCAACCAAGGTTCGGTAAAAAATGAATAACATCTCATTTTTTACCATGGTAATTTTGTACATATAAAGCTTCTTAAATATTTTTTAAATTTTTTTTGTTTATTTCATTTATACAAGATGTAAGAAATAAGTGACATAATTCTTACATAGGGTAGGCATCACAAAGAAACTGCTTTCAATCCATCAAAATATTCCTCGTCTTACTCCAGGCATCTCAGAAAACGCGTGTACAAATCTTCGAAAGCTACTGAAAACTCCTCCACTTGTACAATTCTCAATTCCCGTGATTTAGCAGTTTGAATACCGAGATGGGGGGTGAGGGGGTAACAGTCCAGTAACCGAAATTTGAGACAGAAACCTCTTCAGGAGCATAGCGGCATGCGACCATGCAATTTCGTGCAAAAGAAAACAATAGCTAGGTTGCTTCAGATATTTCCATAAATCCAGAATACGATCCAGAATTGTTTCAACACCTATAAGTAAGACTTACCATTGACCAATTGTTCCTTTCTGAGAAATTCTGTGGGAATTATTGTCTGTTCCATGACACGCCACAAACTCATTGCTGGGACAAAAGTCAATAACAAATTTATCAAAATTCAGTGTCAAGAAAACCAGCACTATTTAACAGTATATTACGAAACACAACAGAGTGGCCGCTAATAGTCAGATTGTTCCTATTTTCAATTTGAGAGATTGTTTTTTCAACTCAATGACCCCATCTTGTATATTAAGTATTCTGAAAATATGTATTTAAGAATGAGATGATTTAAACAAGAAGAAACACATTTCGCACTCAATTAATATTCGAGAATTCAGGCATTTCACACACAATCACAACTCTCTTAGAACCATTATAATATTCTGTTTTCCAAATTAATTTATCAAATAGTTTCGAAGTGATTCTAAAAGGAGAATTCATATTAAAATAATTTTTTATAATCTTTATTGAAATATGTCCAGTAAAAAAAGAATATTAAAAGCCAGTATAAAATCAATTGTACTCCCCAAATTAAACGGAGATGAAATTTAAATGTATTCTACAACATCATTTCGCAACATTATATTCATGATAATTGTATGTTCTATTCCTGAAATGAAAAAATAAATATTTGCTTAATTTTAATCATTGAAATTCATTCACACATTAAAATTGGTTTCCGTCAATGACAACGATAACAAAATGTTATTACTAAGAAATACGCCAAAACTTAATGGAAAAAGAAAAGAAATATATTAATTGAGTTTGCTATGGCTATGAGTTGTTTATTTACTTTTTCTCTATTGTTAAAAATAAATATATTGTATAAGAAAAACTTAATCTCGAAAGTAGAGAGAATTCAATTTCCTGTTGCCTCAGGCCCTTTAGTAATCTATCACTTTTCTACGCTGAATAGCCAGAAAAAAGAGGATAATATGATTAATCTTGTATAATCTGGGATTGAAACCAAGTTTTTCGTATGGAAGTAATTAAAACCGTGTCAAAGTTCTTCAAAAAAGACTGTAGGGTTGTATTTTTAAGTGGTACAATTTCCCGGTACAGGCATTGTCAATAAAAGGAGACTTTTAGTATTAAACTTATGTACAAGTAAAATATAAAAAATGACAGATAAAGCATTTTGTAGAAAAAAGTTGATAAGTAAATATAAAAATCGTTAGTTAGATGGATTAAAGCTTTGTTTTTCTATTAGTTTTCAAAATAACTAACAAGAACTTTCATGAATTCCATTTTCTTTAAATAAACTCTTTACAATACTTGATTTTTTAAAACAGATAATATTTTTAATTTTGAAAAATGTTTTTCTCTAACATAATTCCGTTCTAATATGTTGGAGAAAAACGTGAAATGTCACATTTCTTTAACTATGGATTTTCATAAGAGTTTAGGAAACATATTTTCATACAACTTTATTTTCTAATCACATCACAAAAGCATTTCTCATTAAATTGAAAACCACTCAAGATGGGAATATTTTCGTTTCAAAGATGTGGATTTTCTTGTTAAAATGTCAACATCATATTTTATTCGTAAATTTTAAACCAAATTAACGTCGGCGGGAAAATTATCAATCGTTCATGTTCATTGGAATCCGTTTTATTATTAAATACTTATAACATATTAACATGCGTACGATTATTTATATATTCTGTGTTTTAAAGCATTTTCTTCAAATAAAATCGATGTGACAGGTTTTTTTTCTTAAGCACTGCGGAAATGCAGAATAACTATATTTCCTTTTTTATTATCAATTGCATTTCATATAATAGCGCTTCGATTCTTTATATATATATATATATATACTTAGAGTTATACAGTCCATAATTTATTACGTGTTTATGAAATAATCCTTTTATTATTTGAATAATATATCATTTCTACTCAATTCGATAAAATATTTTTCAGCTCTTTTGTTTCGTAAAAATTTTAAATATTCCCCTTTGAATCCACTAAAAATAAGTTAAGTATTTTTAAATGATACTCAACAATTTAAGATTTTCTCAGTTTCCCTTAGTGATATAACTAAATAAAATACCAATTTAATATTAAGAATTCCAACATTTCATATTGGAACAAGAAGAGGCATGTATGTATTAGCAACTAAAATTGAAAATAATAATAATGGAAAAATTTATTTTTCCACTGATGGACGAAACTTTTCTGATATTAGTTAAGGTGAGTAAAATACGACGAAAAATAGAATTTTAATTTTTTGTATCATTGAATAGCTTAAACGGTTATCTTTCCAACAATACTTGTTCCTCATCAAAAAGCAACAATACAAAAGTGTTAGAATTTTTAATTCTTTCTTAGTCACTTCACAAATTGCTCGCTTTTTAAAGAACCCGAGTAATGTAAGCAAACCTCTCTCGTGGCGTGGCTCCTCATTCAATGTTTTACATATATTATTATCTCTATTTCACTTTTCTAGTTTTCATACGATTGAAAAATTGACAACAATAAAGTTAATTGTAATTGGTTTTTACAGGTTTTAAATGTTTTTATTGTTCTTTGCATGATTTTGAAGCACTGGAGATAATGGCTTTTGTTGTTACATATCCAACAAAACTATCAAACCTTTTAAAATATTTTTTCGTGCATCTTTTGTGCCTTACTTATGATCCATAATATTTTCTTTAGCAAATAATATTCTACTAATATAAAATAGTTAGTTAACTTATTTAGAATGCTTCAAAGTAAGAGTATATTTAAAAAGTGTTGGAAAATAAACCGTCAGTGTTATTGAGACAGTTATTGAATCGAATTATAATGATGGAACTGTAAAAGTGCCATATTAAGCTATTCTTTCTTTTTCGTATAATGAATATGATAAATATACGGATTCTGGATGCAAAATTATATGATTACATGCTTTGAAGTATGTTATGGATAAATTTTCTGCTTGAAAAAAATATCATGGTAGCATACCTAGACATGTTAAAAGCCGAATAGATCATGCATAAGAATTATAGATTTTTTGAAAACGTTGGAATCCTTCGAAAATGCAGCAAGCTGTTTAGGCTTAATATTTTCATTTGCTGTCGAGTAATGAAATAATTTCCAGTGATGAGTAATGACTCTTTCAACTGGATCTGAAAGTTGTTGAGGTTTTCATTTTGTCCAGGTAAAACGTATGACCACATCAATCATACGTATATTTCTCTATCAATAATTAAAGTCACCAAGTCTTAGAGATTTGGCGAATCCAGAACTTCTAAGGAAATGCCTTCATGGGAAAACACAGAATCGTAATGAGTCTGTGAATAGTGTCATCTGGATTCGAGTACTAAAATTGTACTTTTGACCACCAAAAGTTTAAAATTTGGTGTTTTTAATAATGTACTGAATGCTTTAATGTAAGAAGTATAACAAAGGACCATACTTAATGCAGAATTGAAATTCATCCAGATCATCAATGAGTGAAAAGTATAAAGGAATAAGTCAAAGAACTCACTGTTAACAAAGAATAGAAACTATCCAAATATTTAAAAAAAATGCCAGAAAAAGGAATAAAATTACAAAAAGGAAACCTAAAAATTATTTTGTGGCTAAAAAAGTTGATAATTCTTCATACAAAGCAGTTATTAAATTTAACTTCAACGATAAAAGTATCAATGGAATCTATAAATGCAATTTTCTCAAAACATGAAATTTTCAAGTCCTTGTTCATTTTCTCAATATATATGAAACTTAAGAATTCATTTCTTAATGACATGCATATTACGTCCTAATACATACTTAAACAAGTGGGGTTATTACAAGTATTTATTTTATGCCATGAAATTATGCAAAAATGCTAATTTAAGAGTGATTATGAATAAATAATTAATAAAAATATTCTATATTACCTAGAATAAAAATGACGCTTTAAAGTTTGTAAAATATGTTATTCTAACTTCTAAAAAAATTCATAATCCTATCTTGCACCGTTTCTGAGAAAAATATATATAAATTTGGTGAACTTAATATAGGAGAGATAGGACTATCTCAGTTCCCTAAAGAACCACTACTGATTGAAGGTTTCCAAAATACGAATATAATCGGCTCCAAAAATATCATAACAGACAATTAACTTTTTACTCTAATTTATCAATTCCAAAATAAAGGAATATCTTATGACTTTCAATCGATATGTGCACGTGTAAACATTGTCAGCAAAGAATGTATAGAATTGCTAGCCAAGGAAACGTAAAGCATGAATTAAACCTTTCCAACCATCCCACTAACTGATGTAAATACGGTGGCAAAGTAAATAATTTTCATACAACCTCTGATGAAACAAATAATTATGGATCTCAACTGGCAATAGGTCCCATTTCACAAAATTATCAAGACCATTAATAACTACAATAGCAAGACTCAGATAAAAATACTAATATTAAGGAGAGAAAATTCACCTCGACAACAAAAGAATTTCTACCCATTGTAAAAATTGTCCGAATACTACAATGACTTCAGAGCCTATTTATAACTCTCCAACCATTTACCGAACCTTTTTAAACTTGATATAGATCTACATCTTTACTTATCGAAAACCCACCATGAATATTTCTATAACACAAAGGCACCTGATCTAGCAGCTGCTGTCAAACAGGCTTTGAAACTACCTATTGTTCATTTGAACTATCCATAGATACGGCAACAACAATATGTTTAATTTAGAATGAATAACATTTGAAATGCGAAAATTATTAATTAAATGATCAATCCCCTTATAGCATACAAACAAGAGCATTTCTTCTTGAGAAGAAAGGGAAAGTTGCGAAACTCATTACTGAACTGATGAATTTTTCTCCAAAATTGGTCTGAGATTTTTAAAATAAGATAAAAATAAGAAGCATATTGAGAAACAAAATAGAATATAGAGTGATGAGAAACAAATCAAAGTAAAGTGGAGCCCATTACTATACAATCATTATTTTTATTTATTTTTGAGTTTTATTGAAAATGAAGCATAATAAACATATGTTTATTTTTTTTTAAAATAAATTTTTAAGCAATCTGTTTTAAAGGATAGTACTTTTATTTCACCAAATTTCACTCAAAACCTGAAACACTATTTAATACTTTCTAAGGAAATTATTTCCTCCTTTCGACAAGGTAAAATGAGTTTCTTTTACTCTAAGTTTCAAATAATTCTTACTTTTCTTAATTAAAGTATTCATAAATAATTGTTAATTTTCTTAAATAAAAAGTATTCCTAAATAATTCTTACTTTTCTTAATCAAAGTATTCTTAAATAATTCTTACTTTTTTAAAATAATCTATTTTATTATTTAATAATGAAATAATAATAATAATTTTTATTTTAAGTTAATAATTATCTTATTTTAAAATTGATATATTTATATCTATATAACTAATTATGTAAAGAAATCCCACTCACACGCGTAAATAGCTATACATAATTGATAGTTGGATTCACATTTGCTAGTCATGTACTAGTACTTAAATTTAGTTACATCTTGCATAAAATAAGTGCATTTATAGTTTTAAAAACTTGCAGAGAATTTATAAACAAAGATTCTATACACTGAACATAATAATTATTTCAAAAATTTAATTTAATGAAATTTAAAACTTTTAAATTTTATTACTAGAATTTCTCATAGTTTTTATACAAAGGCTGTGCCAAACCTAAAATTTCCGAATATTTATTTTTGAAAAAAACATTATGTTCACTCTATAACAAATAGCCTCGTTTGATAATGAGGGAGGCATCAGCACTGTGAATAGAGTAGAATTTCAGGAAAATATACTAGAACCCAAATAACACGCATTTTAAGAAAAACTCTAACATGTATACAGATATTTTTCTCTATGGCGTAATACGTGTATTTATAATTTTAAATTTCTGTTTTAAAGTTTTTTACTAATCAAATTTTCATAAGTTATATATCAATGGATAAAGTACTGTTCTTCACTGCTTGAAATCATAATTAAGAATTGTAAATATTGGAACATTTTAACGTCTCAGTCACCTTAAGACAATTTAATAAATAATGGTAACAATTAAATTTTAATTTAAATAGAAAAATAAATTTGCAAGATGAACTATTTCTAAAATGATGAATTAATCTAGTTTATTAAAAATGTTTTACTCAGAAAGTTCAAAATTAAATGAATATTTGAAACTTAACATAATATTTCAAATCACATTTAAAATTTACTTTATCTTTATGAAAGTGAAATAGGAATAATAATAGAACATGTAAGATTACAGTTAATGTAAGGGGATGCTTTTAACCTATGTAGGCGCAATATGTGTAAACTAGGGTATAAGCTCAAAATATCCAAATAAGGCAAGCAATTCAAATTAAACTTTTTTTTATAAAGCGTTTTTAAAATGCTACTCCTCGTACAAGAATTTACATATACATTTGAAACATTATTTACAAATTCGTCAAACTATATACAAGAAAAGTTGGTATCTGGTTCTCGATAACATGATTGAAATTTATATATTAATTTGTTTCACGAGTGCTTATACAGAATTCTTTAAATGTGTTGAATTCTATAAATTCAATTATGTTTAAAAATTAATATCTGATTTGATTAAAAAGCACATAAACTCTTGTTATATTTAATAATAATCATAGCCAAAAAAAATAGTGAAATATTTGACTCAATAGAAAACAACTTCAGAATATTTTAAAGTAAGGAAATCAAGTGATATTTTTTATCAAAGATAAACCAATACGGAGTTTTTATTTGTATTAAAAGAAAATATAAATGCTATAAAATTAGTTAATAAAATTACTGTGTTTGCAGAATGCTCTAGATAAAAGTTTCATAAAGTTGCTGAGTTGTTAATATTATTTTGTATACTTAAACTTCAAAATTTCCAGAAAATAATTTTTTTTATAAAAATGCAAGAAATGGCGTACAAATCCAGTTTTAAAAACGTTTATGGAATAAACAGAGTTTACCTATCCATATTTCAGGTTTAAAAAAAAATTAAGATTAATTTGTAGTGCTTAAAAAAGTACAAGATTATATGTAATTCTTCCTTCTAATTTTGAAAATGTTCCTTTTCGCAGACAAGCCAGCTTTACTTTTTGACGCACCTCACAAAAAGCAACATTATTTTTACATCTATAATCACGTATACTAAATTAATTTAAGTTGGTTTTACTCTTCAAATGAGACACAAGCTTTTGAAATTTTATATTGCAATATACGGATTGATTATATATAAAAGTAAATAGTGTTAAATAACAATTATAGACTTTAAGGGTACTGTTTTATAAAACCGAAAATAAGTACTGTTTCAAAAATATATGATGAAAATTAATAAAAAGATCAAGCGTGGAATACATTGTTAAATATATATACAAACTTTGAGAATGAAATTCAATCTCCTCACATTATTTTTAAGCAACTTGACACTGTTAGAATGCCCAGGCAAGAAATCAAAGTTTGGTCTCTTCTTGAGATGAATGGTGTCAGGATGTGACGACCAATAAACATAAAACTTATCATATCTTCAAATACATTTAACGAAGAGCTCTGAAAGTTTGTGGGATAATAGAAAAATGTATAAAATATAATTTGGCTAAAAATAGTTTTTCAATTTTTGACGGAATTTTATGAAATCCCATACGTACTATGACTCCTTAAAAAATATACTTTGGTTTTTTTTACTCTAATAAGCAGATATTCAACATATATTTAAATAACATACCATAAAATAAAATATGCCGTGAAATCAAAAAAGAAAAAAAAAGTGAATTCAAAATGTCAAAATTATAAAAGCTATAAAGAGTGTTTTGATTCGAATACATCCTACGGAATCAACTGTAAGGTAATATGTGACCTAACAACATGAAACATTGTTTCTTTTATCTACAATTTTTCAGATATGGACCAAATGAACATTTTATTCATCGAAGGATTTCTAAAGATTGTAATAATATCACTCGCACTAAAGATTATGCAAAACAGAAACTTTTGAATGCGAGTATAAAAATGTTTTCAAGAAGATATTAGATTCCCACTATCCTATCTATGTATGTATTGTTCCAAAGCAGTGGGCGATTTTCTCTACCCTTCTGAATAAATATCTTCACTTTACTTTATAAAGACAAAGAAACAAATAATAAAAACAACACGATCACTGGAGGATTCTACGCACACCATCCATCATACTTCTTTAACCGTTGAAAAAACAAATCCTATTGGATTTCTTTTCGGGATTTTAAAGATATGCATTTTTTTTCTTTAGTTATCATCTTTGAAAAATTTACTTTAAATCTAACGTTTGCGTAAGATTATACGATTTCTACAGTAGAAAAAAATGTGCCCATTTTCTGTAGTTTTCAGCTTATAGGAGTATACATTTCATGCAATGATAGAGTTTTCTATGAATAAAATATTTCATTTGCCGATGCAAATATTCGAGTCCTAAAGTCAAAGTGAAGCATCTGTTTAAGAGACATTGTTTCCAATTTATTTTAAAAATATTTAAATAAGAGGTAGTGCGAGGTAAAATATTATAGAAAAATACAAGTTTAAGGAAGTATGACGAATTCCTAAATACTAATATTCTATTATAATCACTGCTATAAATTTAATTGATTATATGAAATTATAAATTAACTGGAATAAAAAATTGAGTTCATAACCAAAAATCAATAATTCATTTGGATTTCAAATATAGTAAAATTGAAATAAATTGACAGAATTACAAAGGTATGTAAACTTTTCATGTTTTAATCTTTGTATCACTTTGTGTTCTCGAAAAAATTAAAAATACGAAAGAAAATTTTATGGAATAAGGGAAGAAAATAGAATAAAAATTTAAAAATAGGTAAAAGGAAGTATTAGAAAAGTGAACTGATTTGTCATTGGTGCTTACTGTAAAAGGGAGCACCAATTGATAATCGGAAAACTGTAGAGGCAACTATTCGGACTACAGCGTATTAAATCAGAAAGGAAGTATATTTTGGAGAAAATTTTCAAAATTTAATTGCATTTTCAGAGATTTTACGTTTACTTTTAGAAATGGTGTTAAGAATTACAATTTTAAATGAAAACGTTTTGATCTTTTTTAGTTTAAAAAGTGACTTCACATAGTAATGATTTAAAAAGTTTAATTGGTTTAATGTTTATTAATGTCACAATTAGAAGTTACAAGAAGGTTATTCGAAACTGACCTCATAATTTTGAGCTTCGATCAAGTGACGAGTACAACATTTAAGTTGGCACACCAATCTCCACACTTACTCATGGTCCCAACGTGAGGACATTGAGCCTTGATAGCGTTAAAGTACCTCAGGTCTTAACTTGGGAAAAAAATGGAGTTGAACTCACAATTTTTTGAAGTAAAATATTCTGTAACAGTGATTATTGCAAATAATTACATATTCTCAATCCGGTTCGAAATTTAATATGTATCTACGAAGTATTTCAAGTCATAATAAATATATTTTTTTAGCACTTTTTTAATTATATAATTACAGAAACCTCTTGGAATGGCTCAAAAAGTTACAAACTCACAGTAATAGAACTAAAGCTGTTTTTTAAATATGTATTCAAAAACCAATTTCCATAAGACTTCTGTAATTAAAACTTATTAACAATGTTTTTCAACGTGTTATTCTGAGATATTGGAAGAAATTGACAATAACATAGTTTACTAAAATGAAACCCAGAAATATATATATATATATATATTCATACATACATACACACATACACACACACACACACACACACACACATATATATATATATATATATATATATATATGTGTGTGTGTGTGTGT
>BMAW01001739.1:691402-771065 GCA_019974015.1 Nephila pilipes | reverse complement strand
GAAAGAAAATATTTTGAAAATATAGTAATATCAACGTATGTGAAAGAAAATATTTTGAAAATATAGTAATAATAAACGTATATAAAAGAAAATATTTTTGAAATATAATATATTAACCAAATGAAAATACTTTTAAAATTTATTATAAACAAAATAAATATAGATAAACAAATAAATATTTTGCAAGAAAGAAATAATCTTAAGATATGCTAATAAACACTGAGCACCTAACAGAAAAATAAAAATCAAAAAATTGAAGAGATGTTTAGTAAAATAAGCTAACTAATTAGAAAGGGAACACAAAAGTATCATACACACATAATTCTTATTACACAAAACAAGATGAAGAAAAAAAAATGACAATATTCCTGTAATAAGTTCTTTCCGTTAAGTTCATCAATCATAAATTATGATATTCATTGACATAGTATAAAAACAATTTTCCCTCAAACCCAATGAATTTGATGCGAGATAGAATGTTAAATATTTATGATGGAAATTGAAGATATTAATTTGATGGAGAAATCGGATCCTAGGCATTATACCCCGACATTAGTACTTTTTTTTGATGATTTTTTTCCATTTCAAATTTCATAATGAAAGGTCACTGAACTTGGCGGTGGAAGATATTTGGCGATAAATCGCTAAATGTAGGGATTTGGGGGCTCAACATTTACATTATATATGAACAAACCTACAATATATCCTACTCAGCGGGTTGTCTTGCGAGTGCGCTACTCCGTAAGTAGTTTTGGAGCTAAACTACACTTTCACCAACCGTAGGATTCCAAACATTTATTTCTACCGCTAAATCTGTACGTTTCCTATTTTCGACATGCACGAAATTTTGCATCAAGAGCCTCTTCGCGAAAATCTTGCCAAACCTCCATCAGCGCTTCAATAATAAATTATTTGGTATTTTTCCATTTCACACGTGTAGATCTCACCAAGTAAACTTATTTCGTGACAATACACAGTATACATATAAAAAATATATTCCGTTTGGCGTCGGTCATATAATTTTTGGCATTCAAAAATTACATAACCGATGGATAAGAGTAGATTAACGGATGAAAATTACATTTTGGATAAGACTTCCATAAAATTCGCTCTTAGTGAGCGTCTACATCGGGAAATGATTAACTATGCTTAGTTTCAAGTCATTCGGTTGTATAGTCTTAGAGATCTCGTAATGAGTCAGTCAATCAGTGGTATTTCGCTTATATATAATCTTTCACAAATCGTACTTACGAGCAACCACTCGCTACAGGGGAGGTACCTTCCACTGGTACGCGTTGAAAAACTTAAGTAGTATTAAATTTCATCAAGAACATGTTTCAACTATTAGTTCCAAATGTATTACAAACTATATCAATTCGTATTAAAAGTAGAAATTGGTACATTACAGCTTTGTTTTCAATATCCATTTTACAACTACATGAGAAAGTCGCAGTATATGCAGTGCACCACACGGAACATTAAAAGTTCCATCTAAATAAATAATTTATAGTATATTAAAGCGTTTGAACAGATCATGACAAAAAAAAATTTTCTTCTCAGATCTGCATTACTGCGTGCAATATGATGTATACGAAATAGTATATAAAATGAATGCTTATACTAGACATTACTTTTTTTCTGAAGCATTTACGGAAGCATTTTTAAATATTTTTGAAGCATCTGAAAACTCGTTATTACATCAATGATTTAAATTACGATAGTTGGTGTGTTTTCTTTTTTTTTTTTTTTTTTTTTAAATAGACTCGATTAGTAATATTGCTTTCGAGGAGGTGGCGATGAACAGAACAAATTTATGTACCCAATCCTTTGAGCAACAATTTAGGTTATGTATGGGTTTGGGGATCCAAATTAACTAAACACGAAACTAGTCTTACTAATTACAAAGAGCCTTTTGTAGATTAAGACTAAATGCCTCTATTCTAATTAATAATAGTTACCATATATAGTTTTCTTGTGATAGTTTTTTTCCTTTATATTTGAGCAAGGTTTGCGTTTGTTCTTAAATTATGACGAAAAAAAAACAAATAAAATTTATAAACTTCATAAAAAACTGTTGTCACAAGAAATCAATTGTGCTTCGAAAATTATTTCCCACTAATTATAGTTGTGTATCTTTCCTCCTAACTACATGTATTATACGTGTTTCTATTTAGTGTTGTAAATTATTGCGAAAATATTCTAAGCAAATAATTGTGTCATAATTCGTCCTTATTCTAAAATAGAGAATAGATCCAGAAATATTTGAAGCGATGCAATTCCTTATCTTAGATCAACACAGACAATTAATTGTAAGATTTTGAAAAGGATACTTGCATATACAGAACCAATTTAAGACTTGTTTTTAAACTTAGCCGAAAATGTCGAAATCAAAACCTTCTTCTAACTTACATCAAATGAAATGCATTTGAAGTCATTTAGTTTACATAAGCCGATGTAACAAATAATTTATATCATAGGTGTTGCTTATTATTTTACTCCAATTGAAAAATATATTATAACATTCTTTCGAGATAAAAATGCAGTAACATTAATGAGTATACAATAAGAATATACACGAATGCACATAGCAAAATGATATTGAACTCTTCGTTCACAAATAGTTTTATTTCAGAATTTTATAAGAACGATATAGAATTGTTCCAATACGTAAAGAAAAGGCTTTTGTCGCTTCAGGCGAGATATAATACTCACATAGATTACTCTATTTCCTCAAAATAAGAGCTTCATGAATAGAAAGCATGGCCTTTTATCCATTTTCTAAAGATTCTCTCTCATATAGATTTGAAGTATTTTGAACATTGTTATTCAGTTCGAATTTTTCACATTTCTATCTTATCACTTCAGAGGACATAATGGTGTTTTCATCCAATAAAGTACAAAATGTCGGTCCCTTAGATTCCAAAGGATTATTACACATCGAAACTCAACATTTTACCGCGCTGATGATTACTTCATAAACTTACCATGCAAGCTTGCCATTATCTACTATTAGAAAAAAGCAAAAGTATCCTTAGTGTTAAAATATACCCCATACAGATGAATAAAAATCCAGGGTATAAAACAGATGTTCTTGAAATTTTTTAAAATGTAACTTAAATATTCTGATTTATTTATTGGCTTATATGTTAAGTGGTTTTAATAATTGATTATGAGTTGTAACTCGTTTACGTTATAAATTTGTCAGTTTCACAGCGAATCTATATCTATATATATATATAAGCGAAATACCACTGACTGACTCATCACGATATCTCTAAGACTATACAACCGATTGACTTGAAATTTGGTACAGTTACTCATTTTGCAATGTAGACGCTCACTAAGAACGGATTTTATGGAATTCTTAACCAAAATGTAGTTATCATCGGTTAATCTTTTCTTACCTATCGGTTATGTCATTTTGGCGACTTTATCGCCAAAAATTACATGACCAACGCCAAACGGAATATATTTTTTTAAATGTATACTGTGTATCGCTACCAATTAAGTTTACTTGCAAGATTTGCGCGTGCGAAATGGAAAAATACCAAATAATTTAATATTGAAGCGCTGATGGATGATTGGCAAGATTTTGGAGAAGAGGCTCTTTTTTGCAAAATATCACCAAATATCTTCCACCGCCAAGTAGAAGCATTTCAATGACCTTGCATTGTGAATTTTAAAAAGCTATACTATGGTAACCCCAGCTGATTTCGCTCGCCAGCTGATTTCGGTTTTGCTGAGCAAACGATAATTTTTATTGTTGTGGAACCTAGACGTATGTTTCAAATTTATGAGAAAAGTATTTTATTATTAATAATGATTGATAAACTACATTTGTAAATCTAAACGCAATCTAACCAAGTTATTGAAGTTGGCTTTTAACAAATGAATAATAACGGTATGTTATTCATGTCATTAATAAAAAAATAAGTAGCTATCAAAATATATATTTTGATGTATGCATTAATTGTAACCTAATGTAAATATCATGCAAAAGTTTTGTTTCTGTATTTTGGTAATTTTTAGTTTTTGTTTTCTAGGAAATAAACATTTTTCATTTTTTAAAATGGCTGGATATTTTATTGTTTTCAGAATACAGAATTATTTTTAATGCTATGATTTTTAAGAGCTATTCTGTCTATTCAATTGCAGTTCCAGATATGCTGCTACCGTAAGAGTTATCCTTTTGCAAAAAGGATCACGTAATACGGGTGACTTTTTGCTAAAAATTTTTATTATACTTCATTTTTTTGTTAGTATTTTTTGTTGAATTTTAAAATTATTTGATTTAAAAAAGTTAATTTCGGTTATATTTTTTAACTTGAAAAGTATTTCATTGTAGGTTAATAAAAATTGATTTTTCATATTTACTTTTCAGTTATAGTTCTTAATAATGGATGTTGAATATATTTGGATCGATGGAATACCTACTCCTTTCAAAGTTTTTAAAATTCTTGGCGACGGAGCATGTTTATTTTCGTCTCTGTCTTTGCTGGTGTTCGGTGACATATCGATGGCGTATAAAATGAGAAATATTATTGTTTCTCACGTGTTTGACAACTGGGATCTGTTTAAATGCTACACTCAAATGCTATCTGGCGCCCCTTATAATACTAACGATTTATATTTTACCAAAATGTGTAAACCAAACACGTATGGATCTATTTGCTAAATTATTGCGGCGGCAGAGCTATTTCCCTATCAGTTCGAAATTTATCAAGGTGGCTGCCATTTAGCTTCTGTTGGGGAAACAATTCAGGGGGAAAAAATATTACGTTTTACGGGAAACTGTAATAGTTGTCATTTTGATGTTTTATTAAAATAGTTGGATTAAGAAATAGAAGTAAAGTTAATCCTGGTTATGATAATGTGAAACAAAATGAAGAAAATGTGTCATCTTTAGTGTTTCAGCCTCAAGAAAATGTGTCTGTGTTAGTTTCAAAGACTCAATATATATCTAACATTGATTTTTCAAGTTCAAGTGAATCAATTATTAATGATGTAATATCTCTTCAACTAAATAAAGGTAAAAGAAATGAAGAAAAAGATTCACAAATTCAATTAGATATAAACAAGTAAGACCAGCTGCTACAAAATATATTCAAAGTCATCCTGAAGAACATAGAGAAGCTGCTTCAAAATATACTAAAAGCCATCCTGAAGTACATAGAGCGTAAGAAAATACTTTTCTAATACCCCCCACGTGAATCAGGCAGCTGTAATTAAATACAATGATAAAAGATCAAAAGTTAATTTAGCGCCATGGACTTCCAAAAATTTGTCTGGTTTTAAATATGTAATATATATTGACTATTCAAATGATAAAATTGTCAGTATTGGAAAACGTTTGCCCTGTTCGAGGTGCCGTGCTTTAAAAGGATAGAAGAACCTCCAGGAATGTGCTGGAGTGGTGGTCAAGTCCTGCTTCCTGTTATTAGATCCTTCCCTGAACCTTTGAATAGTCTTCTTAGCCATAAGGAACAGCTTTCAGAACATTTTCTTTCTACAATTCGCAAGTATAATGGATGTTTTCAGATGACGTCATTCGGAGCAAAAGAATTGAAGGAAGGAAATTTTATGCCAACATTTAAAGTCCAGGGCCAGGTATACCACAGGATAGGTAGCCTATTGGCTAAGCCTCCTCAACAACCTTCTTTTCTTCAGTTTTACTTTCTATGTGATGATGAATGTGAAAGAAACATTCATTGTGGTATTTTCCCAGGTGTTAAGCCAGAATTAGCCAATTACAAAAGGAGCTACATGAACATAACAGGTATATTCACGTTTTCAAAGCTGCTGTTGATTCAGTTCCTAAAGACCAAAAGGAGTTAAAGGTTATAATTAATGCCGATAAAAACCCATCTAGAGAACACAAAGGTCGTTTCAATGCTTCAATTTTCTTGATATTTTATGTATAGGTTCCAAAATATAATATTATCGTCTGCCCAACGAAGCGGGCGGGTATCAGCTAGTATCATATATAAGTGGTATAGCGAAATGAATTAATTTTGATCTAAACATATAACTGAATTAAAACATTTTATCCAACGATATGAAAAAGAAAAACGTTAATTTTATGTTACCATTTTTTAAAAAAACAATGTGAAAATATGTTTTTAAGTAGCACAAGCACATTTTATTCTAACTCTGTCCAATAATAATAGTAGCAAATAAACATTTAAGTGGAAATTATTGGCGAATCTATCTGCAAGTTATGTGGTTGCACCAAATTGCGAAGCTTTCAATCAAATCAATGTTTCGTGACATCTGTCATTTGTTTTAACACATCTTTAAAATTTTACGTTTACCTAATTATTTCGAATTAAAACTATTCTCTTAATAACGATAAGAGTTTTTACTTCGGTTGAATATAAATACATTGTAAAAGCTAGATAAAAAAAAGAGAGTTTTCAAATAAATATCGAGTAACGATCGTCTGGGTTTTGTTGCACCCAAAAAACCCCAAAAAGTTGCAGAAAAGGACAATCAAATTAACTGTAGAACAATTTAAGTGCAACCGAATGACCGTATCAGGAATTTAGAAACGTGCTTCCGAAAATAATTGCCAAGGTGAATCTTATGATAAAGTCAATTCCATTTGAAAAAATGAAACTGAGAAAGTCATGTAGAAAAATTTGAATATAACTTTGAAACACTTATAAGAATAGGTATCATAAGATCAACAGCTGATGCCCTTTAAGTTTCTAAGCCCCCATTATTTCAAATTTGAAAAAAAGTAAAGTTCATAAAAGAAGTGTCAAGATCAATCAAACCATTGCTGAATTTTATAGATTTAATGTAATAACAAAATTATTCAAAACCCCAGAAACTTTTTATTATTCAAACAAAAATTAGGTGAAATATCTTTAAATTTTTTACTCAATTTAATTTAACTTTCTTTTGTGAATTCTGCGTTTTATGATCATTTTCTTTTGCTACTATTATCATGAAACAAATTTAATTCATCAAATGCTACTATTATTATGGAACAGATGAAGTATTTTTTAAAATCACATAATTTGAATCACTCAAGCAGTATTAAAAATACAAGAAAAAAACAGTGATTGATTGTTTCATAGTATTCCCTTAAAAGCAACACGAAGACTCTTGACAAATAACGAGGACGACATCTGAATTGGTACCTCCCTCACTAAACTTCTATACCGTGGCACTGGGAAGACATGAAGTTGTGACATATTTAACCTACAACAGCCTACCTGTATCACAAAACAACTCAACTCAACTGGAACTTTCAGAAAAAAATGAGAACTTTAACGAACTTTCGGAAGCATCGCACATGTTCGATCGCTAAAACCCTATCTTTAAAAATCCTGTAAATAACTAAGTAAACAATTCCGTCATTAAATTTCCTTAGTATTTTTCAGATGAGCCGAACTCTTCTTTATGAACTTGATGATGACTTTGTGGTAATTTATTAGAATTTAGATCTTATGATTAATTTTAGCGTCGAACTTCATACAACAATCTGTAAGTAGATGCATGTTTTATTATCTTTTCATTTTGGTTTGTTAGTGTGACGCAGATTGCCGTGACATTAATGATGCCCGAACAAGGACGCTGGAATTAAATCATTTTGAAGAAAATGAAACCAGATTTCATTTAGACACTTATTGTTTAAATACTCGAGTGAGTGATGAATATTTGAAATATATTAAAGTGAAAGTAAATCTTTTGACTATCTATTATGTCAATAAATAATTGATTTTAAATTAAATAGTAAGTGTATATTAGAACAAAGGAGAAGTTTCGATGAATGTTCACATACACACCTACATCTCGAAAGACCGTTTGTTTCTTTCACATACAAATAAAATCAACATGTCTCTTTTATATTTTTTTTATTTCTGAACGTATTAACAACCACTCCTGTCCCTCATCTTGCAACTGCACTCTCTTGCAGCTCAATGAACACTGACTGATTTTACATTTCGCCACCAGAGGAATATTCACAATGAATGGCTGGTCGGAACATACTGCCCGCCTTGACAAATTGTTGTCAACACACATACACAAAATATTAAATTCCGCAGTTCAATACCCTGAACTTTGTTCATTAATAATACATAAATCTAAATATTGAAGCACAAAAGAAACTCAAATATTTCTCATTACAAGGAAACCAATAAATTTTTGTAATTGGGAATTTAAATTAGCCAAATGAAGTCCTGACGATTACCACTCTAACCCTATAATTTTTTTCCACGAATGATATCGATTATTTACCTAGTGCCCTATTTTGACCTCATTTTTTAAAAAAATTTACTTAGTTATTTGGTTTAAGTTGTTTAAATAGTCAAGGCTCCCTTTTTTCCAAATTCACTGGGTATACCTTGTGATTTCTCGCCATAATTTAATCCTATTTTCTTTTAAACTTCTTAAGTCAGGCTCAACAACTAAATTAAGCTGTCTACTAATGAGGAAATTAGCAGGAGTAAGAACTTCCACTTCATCCGTGTCTTTTGCCAAAGGAGCAAGACGTCTTGAATTGAGCATTCCCTCAATTTGTATGATAACAATTAAGAACTCCTCATACGATGATTTTAAATTCCCCACAATTAATTTTCAGTAAAAGTTAAATGATTTTACTTTAACCTCTCCAAAATGTGGCTCACGGGGAGGAATGTAGTGTTAACTCATTCCATCACTAGTAAGAAAATTTGAAAGTTGTTCATCTTGTTCTTTAAATAAATTCTGGCCGCTTTACCTCTTCTGGTAAAAAATTACTTTAGCGTAGCAATAAATGTATCTCTAGTTAGATCACTTACAATTTCAAGATGCTTTCGTAACAAAACAAATGAAGATGCATATATAAATTTCGTTCAAAGTATGTTTACTCTGATATTTATACTTTACAAAAAATGAACCAAAAAACTCTAATATGATTTAGGTAAAGAGAAAAAAATTATTTTAATTAAAAATTGTGTTTTCTTTAGATGTTTAAACTTAGATGTTCAAACTCCAAGTCTCTAGCACTCAGTCTACCAAGGAAATCACAAACCCTAAGCCCCTAAATAGTATTCCTGTACAAAATCAGATTCTTGCAAATATTTCATCTACTCCTCATGTCTTACTACAAACTCTTACAATTTATTTAAGGGGAAAAAAGGGTAAAATTAAAATAAGAGCAAAAATTGACTCGGCTTTCCCATCGAAGGGAAAGTCTACAATATTCTTTGTTTGGTGAACGAGTACTGAAATCTGTCTTCACGGCCTTTATAAAGCACGTCTCTCTGATGTTAGTTTGAATTACAACTGTAACTTTGAAGACTTCTGACAATAAACAATTTGTGTAAAAATTCCTCGAGTTGTAGATGGGAGTTGGATGAAGTAGCTTTCTGAAAACAATTTCAATTTGAGTAACCAACATCAAGGACCCATAAAACTACTAATTGTTGCGGATGTTGCTGGAAGACATCTGAAAAGAGTTTATGAGCGGTTGCCTTCTGGTTTAGTTACGATCGAAGCAAGATTAGAATAGACAGTCATGGTCACACTAGAAGAGAAAAAAGTGATGAAACACTGATCTGATTATCACTTCAATGTCGACAAGAGAAATTTCTGAAACTGACTTAAGGAATCTTGATGTAACAGTAATCAAAGTTCAGGCCGATAAACAATCCAAAATGGAGCAAGAAGCAGCAGCTAGACAGTATTTTTTGAAGACGAAGAAGTAACTTTTCCTTGGTTGGAAGGATCACAGCTTCCTGCAAATAATAGAATAATTGTAAGAAGAGGAATATTTTCTATTTTCCATACGGATAATGGAAGTAATTTTATGGGATTTAAACAAGCCCTAAATAAAGTGGACTAAAATAAAACATATGATGACACATCAGTATCAAAAATCCAGTGGAAATTTATTTCACCCAGCTCTGCATGGTGGGGAGGTTTCTGGGAATGATTGATAGGCCCTTTAAAACTATCTTAAGATGGGTCCTTGGTAAGGCTTCTCTAAGGTATGGATAATTTTTCACGATTCTCTGCTACTGTGAAAATATTATTAACTCTAGACCAATAACTTATGTATCTGAAGACTTAGAACTCGAACCTTTGATACCTGCGATGTTTCTAAGAGATATTAACGAAAGTTCAATTCCAGATCTAGATCAAATTGATTCTACAAGTTTACGAAAAGATATCTATACAGATTAAAAAGTTCGAGAGGAATTACGAAAACGATTTCTGTCTAAGCATCTTGGTCAATTAATAAGTAATGGAAAAAGTCGTTTTTTTGCAAAAAAATACAAAAAATTCAAATCAGTAAGTAATCTGTAAAATACAAAAATACAAACGTGTACGTAATCTTCAAAATAGTAATCTGTAAGTAGATACAAGTTTTATTATCTTTTTTCTGATATGTTAGTGATGATGCAGACACCCTGTATAGCGGGTCATTAATGTCGTCAGGGTTGGAACTCACAATTCGATAGAAACTCATTACTCATAAACTCGCAACTATGACCACTGGGCTACTGCAGATGCCACTAGAAAATTGAGTATAACAAAATAATGAACAAGTAATATAAGTGAGTAATTCATATATTAAAACTATATTTGTAGCGAGGTAAATTTCTTCTAAATAAATTGAAGAAATTCGACGTGAAAAAACGAAACACAAAAAAATAATCACATTTGATTTTTAAACTTGTTTTTCCTTTCAATTGACTTTAGAATTAATTTGATCAAAGTTACAATAGGCATACATTTAATTCTTTAACCCTTAATATTGGGTTTAAATAACCCCATCTCTGGTTCATTTAATTCTCAAAAAACTCCAAAAATGAACCATGTGAGAAAACATTTGCAGTTGCTAACAAATTATCCATAAATTGAAATTTTAAACTACGAACCTTAGGAGCTATTTCTCCTGTTACTGCTTATATAAAACATATACATTTCTTCCATTCTAATCTTTTTCAAACATATGATTCTTTTTAAATATAATGCGCTTTACAGGAAATATTAAATTCTAACATCACCTTTACATTAAATGTTAAAAAGAAAAAGAGAGAAGAGCATTATATATATATATATATATATATATATATATATATATATATATATATTTGTGTGTGTGTGTGTAGGGATTCAAATTTAATTGAATAATTTCTCTTTTCATAATTTAATTTTCTATACTATCCCATTCTCTAATTTAAAAATAAATTCATTTTTATTTCTTGATCTAACTCCAAATTATTCTTTTATTTATGTGATCACGCTCTCATTTAATTTATTTAATCCACCTTCCCATGATCGTAAATCTGTCAGATATATAACCCTAATAGATTCAGTTTCTATCTCTAAAGTTTCTATAACCCCTAATTCTGTTCCATTCTATTATGTCTATTATGAATGTTCCCTATTTTAAACTCAATGTAAGGGAAAATTCTCACTCTTCTGTATTTTTCGCTTCGTTTTTGATGGTGTACATTAGAACTTTGCCTCAAATCGTTTAGTTTAATTGATTACAAAATTAACGAAATCGTTTTATAACTGTTAGACCACAGGAGTTTTAATTGTACTTTGTAAAGACATATCATATCATATCATATCAAATATATATATTGTGTATATACACTAGTTACGACTGCGGCTATTAAATAACGACGCTGAGGCGCTGTAAAATATTTTATTTTCATACATATTTACTTATTATCACCTTCAATATGGACCCCTCTTCTATCCTTACAACGCTTAATGTGAACATTTCAATGTACGAAAGTGCTGGAATTCTTCTGTTAGCTCCATTAGGACGCTTGCTGCTGTATCTGTCAGAGCTTCGACGGACTTATATATTCTTCTTCTAAATGCTAATTTTGTTATTAACGATTGAAAATGATTTCTTAGACTTAATTTTCTTTTAACTGAAAAAAAAAGTGAGAACTATTTCGAAAGCATTTGAAACATTAACAATTTATGTTTTAAAAATTATTAAATATCTTCAATATAATTATGAGCAGTAATAACTTTGAAAAACTTGAAGAGACTATTATGATTATTGCTTGCGTTTTTGAATTATTTTGTTACTGAATAATAAAGGTCTTATTTCCTTTGGCTCATTCGAGAATTTAGTAATATTTATGAAATTATTTTTTCCAGTGCTGATTTAATGATTATTTCGTTTAGTCCATTTCTTTAGAATAATTCTTCTAGTAGTAATTATATCTACCTTTCACGAATCGGTATATATTTAAATACATCTTTTCTTTTAGATAATGCTGTTTTCAAAGGCATAAGAGCAATCAAGCCGATTTCTATTCATTTACCCAGATAATTCTAATTAAGTACCCAAAATAGAATGTAATAACTTCCAATGCTTTAACTAACAATAGCTTAATCATGCATTTACAAACAATGCATAAAACATTGTAAAAATCTACCCTTAACAAATTGTATCTCCTAAATTGAGAAAACACGGAATATTAATCTCTATTATGTTTAATGAAATATTTATCTTCACCGTGGTTCTGGAACAGAAATTAAGGAAGCAGCGAATTATCTAAGCGTATTCATTGTTTGGAAGGCATAATGCAGCTATTAAAGATGAAACTTTGTTTCGAAACTCATTCTCTAGCTATTTAGGAATCATTTGTTTGGTGATTTAAGTTAAACAACACATTCTATAAATAACAAATTGCTTTATTCTCTACTTTTCATTCTATAATCGACTATTATAACTTCATTATACTCAGTAAATAACGTTTATCTAAGCCGATGGCAAATCTTAAATATTCCTAGCATACTTAAAATACTGCAAATTGCAAAATATTTAATGTTTTCTTTGATTTACGTTTTCAAATATAGTAGATATATAAATTAATAAATGTATGCATAAACTATTAAAAATGATTTTTATGCATTGTAAATTTATAAGTAATGTCTTTGCTTATCATGGTTCTCGCAAGTACTTTATACTTATCCAAGTCTATTTTACTCAACAAACAATAATTTATCCTATTAAGTTAACTGTTCTGTCTTCCAAATATTATAAGTGTCTCAAAGAAATACTAGAGAAAATGTGAGTATGCGTGACAAAACCCAGTATAAAAATTTCTGAATGACAAATAATTAACATTATTAATTGGAAAGGGAAAAATTATTAATCATTGCTTCTACATAGACTCCAAATGAATTCTCTAGAAAGGAACGTTCTGTCCCTAATGTTTTTGGAATAAAGGCATTTGTATTTCATGTATTAAGAGAAAATCCTCTGACGTAAAATTCAATTCCAAATGTTTTGCACACACCTGAAACAAAATAATGGAGTATGAATTACAACTTCAAAAAATGTAAATAATAAAATTCAATGTTTTTTTGCCTAGGCATGTGGCTCAAAGCAATACATTTGGTAAAACTCTGATATAGAAACCATTTATTAGAAGGTAGATTGTTACTCTTCGTAAAGTGTAGATTTACCTAAATGACTGCATCGAAAAATATATTTGCTTTTGAAAAATTGGAGAAAAAGATATCCCATCGTAGTTCCAAGAGTGTACAAAAAAAGTTTCAATGTAAAGGTTTAGTTATTGTCTCAATGTTCTCTTAACCCTTCTGTTCTGTTCGGTTCTATTTGACTAAAATACAAATTTATAAAAAGAAAAATAGCGCAGAGATATTTTCATGAAATTTCATGACTTTGTTGACAAATATTGTAAATATACATTTCTAGAAGAATTCATGTTTATTTATATTTTCAAGGAATATTTTTCAATTTATTACTAATGGTCTGTTCGGGTCATAATGACCCAATTCAAAAGAGTATTTACTTTTACATTTACACTTTCCTATTTTTTGAAATAAATCAATAGAAAAGAATAACAATAATTGTTCTAACCCTACTGAAACTTGTTTCGCTGACATGTTTGTTTGATTACGTCACAAGATAGCACATGCAAGGTCAAAAGGTTGATACAGTTGGCTAGAAGCCAAAGTATTCCCACCTGTCGCAACGTTCTTTTTCTTTTTAATTCTGTTTCTACCAGTTTGAAAAGGAGTTGTATATTTTTGTGCGAGAGCAGAAATAGCGAATTCTAGAAAACTGAGTAACGCAGAAAGACTAATCTATTTGAGGTCTGACAGCGAAGAGGAAATTATAAATTGTATGAAAATCATACAAGTGAGGAAATTGAAAGTCCTAGTTTTGACAATGATTTTGATATTCAACAAATGAATATTATACATAGAATATTCAGTCCATAAGACATGAAATACCGTAGAAATTAGATACAATTCCACATTCTGGTCGATTAACACTTGCTAATATTATAAAAGCTACTTCAGGTGTCACAAGATATGCAATAAAAAGGATAGAAGATTTTTTTTAAAAAAAAAAGTGCATTTAAGACAGTATTCAATTCTACAATTAAAAACGAAATCATAAAAATGACAAATATTGATGAAAGAAAAGTGTATGGAAAATAATGTAAAAATATTGATCGTGAAACTTTTCAAGAATAAATTGGATTATCATTATTAGCTGGTG
The DNA here is from genome assembly GCA_019974015.1 of Nephila pilipes. NCBI lineage: Eukaryota > Metazoa > Arthropoda > Arachnida > Araneae > Nephilidae > Nephila > Nephila pilipes. The sequence goes on along the minus strand of BMAW01001739.1, from coordinate 756,559 downwards.
TTTACAAATCATGCAGAATCAAAGAAAAACTTGTGGCATAAACATACAGGAAGAAATATATTTCATGTGGCAATGTCCCTCGAAACCTTTTGCACCATATCGAGAGTTATTTGTTTTGATTATAAATCCCCTCGTTAAGAAAGAAGGTTTGTGAATAAATTGGTTACTATACAAAATGTCTGAGAGAAGTAAGTAAAAGTTCTATCAAAATTGTATTATCCAAATGAAGATAAACAATTTTTAGTTTCGTGGTCGATGTCCTTTCATACAGCATATACCAAGTAAACCATCTCAGTATTGCATAAAAATATGTACCTTATGTGACTATTAATCTTCTTATGTACTGAAAACACAAACTTCAAAATACAAACTGCAAAAGAATAAGGATCTATGCCAGAGAAAAATCGAGGAGGTGAGCAGCGAGTGATCTTACTTATGAGTATTCGGGACACAATGACATATGTGATAATTTTTTCACATCTTACAACTTTATACAACTTATTCTAAAACTGAAAATGACTATGTTTGGCACCATTAGATAAAATAAACCAGAACTTCCTGAAAAAATGTCAAACAAAGCAGTGTTCATTTCAGCCTTTTATTTTACAGAAGGCACAACAGTTGTAAGCTAAATCCCCAAAAAGATCAAGAATATTTTTCTTATGAGTACTTTGCATCATGTTAAAAAAATTAACAGCAAACCTGACAAAATAAACAACAAATGATATTACATTATATAGCAAATGAAAATGGAGTGGATATTCTTGATCGATTTTTGAGCACGTACACAAGTAAATGAAAAAAAAATTTCGATTGCCCATGATAGTACCCTATAACATTCTTAATTTTTTTGCTTATAGTGCATTTATCCTATGGACTGCAATAAAAATCAAATAGAATGATAAAAAAAAATTAAACAAACAAAGACTAGTTTTGGACGTATTAGGGAAATTACTCATTTTTCCATACATTGAAGGAAGACACCTACCAAGAAGAGAGGACGCAATCAAAGTAGTAAAACGAACACAGACAAAAAGTTAAAACGTTCCTTAATGATCTGCTGGGAATACTTCATTGTGAAAAAAAATTAACAAGTTCTGTCCATTCAAAAAGGGCTACAAAACTAATATGTGTTACAGTTGTAAGAAACATATTTGCAATTTTCATGAAAAATATATCTGTCCAAATTTCAAATAAAGTAAGTTCTAATTTCAAATTTATTGTCTTATTTTCAAATGTACTTATATTAATTTACTACTCTTTAAATTATTTTTAAATGACACCTTTCATTTACTGCTAGAATTGATGATATTCTGAATCGGGTTATATTCACCCGGACTCTATATATGTGTAGTAAATTCGAATATAACAGTAGGGGCTAAAAATAAATATTTAAGATAAGAAGATAGAAAAATAATGTTGCACTCAATCCATACTACCAGGATAATGTTTTATGTTCGATAATTATTAAGAAATGCACTTTTATTGCAATGACTTTCAAAGGGGAAACTAAATGAAAATAAAGCAATCAGGTTTAACACACACACACAAATTATGTTGTTCCTAATGCACTCTTTGAAAATAAAAAAAACTGACAGGACATACACCTTTACAAAGTATTCTTGCAAAGATTCCTGTCATTTCATAAAATAGAATAGTGTATATATCATTGGTTAAAAATAGTCTCTTCAGTCATGGAGAGCATGACGAAAATTCGTAGTAGAGAAGCAAAGTTATAAGGTAAAATTCTTTAAAAAAGTAATTCCTTCATTTTAAACATTAAAAAATGGCAACAAAATTGTCCTAAAATGTATAATTACAGACTGTATTTCTAAAACTTTTCAAACCCTTATCAATCCATATATATTCAAGTAAATATGTTGCGTTTATTTAATTTCAAAATAACAATGCGTTTTATTATAATTAAATATTTATCTAAAAATGTTGTTCATAGTTACTTTTAACTCTGTCCAAGGCGAATCATTATTACTGAAGTAGATGTTTTCTTTTAATTCTCTTAAAACATATTAACGAAAAATGCTTCTTAAATTACTTTTACTATTTTCATGAAATTTCTTACACTTATTTATTACAAAGAAGAAAAAAACAATTGAATCTGCTTACTTAACTACAGTGTATTTTCCTTTCAAGTCTAATTGTTATACTAGTCTTTACAATTTGCAATTTTATTACAAAAATAAAAGTAGAACAACATTAAACTTTTGTATTTATTATTCTCTTAATTAATCATGCATATTGAAAACTTTTACATACTATACCTATAATAATTTCTGTCGAGTTTTTTTCCTAATACGTGTTGAATAAAAATAAAAAATTTCAGTAATTTAAAAACGTTCTAATGAAAAATAGTAATTTTAAGCATTTTTTCAAAACATTGGAAAATGGTAACACTCCTCAGGTCATAAGAGATGAAAATTATTACAATTTAAATAATTGATAATATTATTTCGGAATATAACACTTCAACAATGGATGTAACTAATTTTTAGGTGGCAGATTTAAATATTCAACTTATTTCGCCTGAATTGATAATTTTTTCCTGTATACAATATATTTAGTTTCCTATACGTTATCATTAAAAATAATTATTACCCATTTTGCATTGAAGTTAAATCTTAACTTTTATAAAATTATAAGGATGATAATCATAAGATTAAAAAGATTGAATTTTCATAATAATAATTTTTCATGAAAATTTTAAAAAGAATTTTCAATAATTGATTTAATTTGAAAATGCGTTTCTGCTTTCGATCATATTTTGTAATGTTAAGTTAATGTAGTTACAATAATTACACATATGACTTCTAATATTTCAGACAAAATATTTTATCTATAAAATGATAACTGATGTTTAATCTAAAGAGACTCTTCAAACGAAGAAATTGTGCAGTTCAACAAACTTAAATAAATATTATCACTTGAATTAATCTTCTTTCTTTGAACCTTTCTGTTCTAAGTTAATTTTTTTCAGTTTATTTTAAAATATTCTTAAAAGATAAATTACATTCACTAATTATTTTACAATGCAGAGTAAAGATATTATTTTATTATAATATTATAAAAGAGGCTGTGTAAAGATATTATTTTGAGAAATCATTATTTAAAGATGCTTCAAAATACGTAAATATCCATGAATTTTAGAAATGAAGTTTGAAACAAAAAAAAAACAGTAAGATTTAATTAATATAATTAAAGTTTAATTATTGTGTTCAAGCAATATTTCCACAAATTATATTTACACACAGATAATAATTTTATAGATTTAGTTTTTAATTAAAGCTACGTGGCAAATATCTGCAGCAATTTCGCGCTTCAAAACTCTTCGCATAATTCAGAAAAGAATTTTAATCAGACTCTTAAAGAAACACACTCAAACTTTCTTCCTTAAATATTTAACTTAATTTCTAATCAAAATGCAACTTAAACTTCAGTTTAAAACGAGATAATATTGATTGAAGTTCGTAAAAATCATTTTTAACGTTTTATTTCTTAAAATTTATACTTGAAATATAGTTAAATAGTTTAAATTTACATTAGACAATGATTATCATATTACTTTATGTTTATGATTATATTATAGATGCTAAAATAGTACATGTGAACTAACTCATACTTGTGGGAAAAAAATGAAACAATATGTCTCTTATCACGGGAGATGTTTATCTAAAACACACATTTTACGCATCTCATATACAACCATTTGAAAAATGAGTAAAATATAAGCCAAAAGAAAGCATTTGTAATAAGGGTATTGAATAAAGAGCTTTAAACAAATTAGTTTCAAATGTATTGAATAATACAAAATAATTTGTTTAGTAATTGTCTTATAAATTAATGCATTTTTGCTAATATGTTTTTATTTTTATTTTGAAGCCTTGATAGAATAACAACTAAAACATGTCGAGGCTATCTATATAGAAGCATAATAATTCCCGTAACTAAACAATAGTTGTAAAGTTTAAGATATTAAGTCATTTACGATATACTCAGGGTTCTTCAGAGTATAAAGCGAAACTTTTATTTGAATAGCACTTAAACTGGTGGAGCTAGTAAAATCGTGAACGGAAACGCAAAGACCTAAAAGAAACATATTTAGGGATTCATTTTAGCTTCGAAAAATTTTTTTTTTTTTTTTTTTTTGCCACAATGTATCGATATTCAATAAGATCACTTTTTTCAGGCAAATCTCATAGTGACCATGGACCTTCCGCAACGGTCAAGAAATAGTGAAGTGCCTTTAAAATAAGCCAAAGTTATCTTCAAGCCTATTAAGAGCATTAATTGCCAAATGTGAACGAATAGGTTCAGCATCTGATGACAAAGTTGGCATGAAGACTAAGCAATGGAAAGCAACCTCGCCTGAATACATCACCGTTGCCAAAATAATAATGAAAGAAAAGCTCAATTTGGCGCTTGGTTCAACAGCTTGTTGTCAATTCAGCTACATTTTGGGGAATATCCCCCTAAGATCTTGACATTTTCTTTCACTAAATTCTTTCAGAATAAGCTTTCAGAACAGGTGCTGTTGAAAAAAAGACTGGGGTTCTCTAAGATCATAGCGAAATGTTCGACACTGGTTTCAACCATTGTGATATCGTTTTTAACCGATGCGGCTCATTGCTAGTTGGGTGGCTATGTTAGTGGTAAGAATTATCAGATTTAGGGCAGCGACAAACCAGAATTTGTCTTTGTTAGCCTCTTTCATCCACAAAAGTTCACCATTCGGAGTGGTTTGGGAGTGCAACATCGTATGGCAGTAGCCCGATCAAATGGGAAGACCAAATTTCCTTTTCGGATTTCAACTCTTTGGAATCGAATTTTGGGAGAAAGTTTTGTAGTTGTACTTTCAATCTAACAACGAGCTCTAAATTAGTCGTTACGCTCATTCTAATTCTTTCGTTGACTAAACGCAATTTCTGGATGTCAAATTCCATTTTTTTGCGTGAGTTTCCTTTCATCATCTTGATGTTTCCTTCCAATTCTTTCATCTTGTGTTTCCCTTTCGTCTCCTGGTTTTTTCCTTTCCTCCCGTTCCTTTCTATGTTCTACCTGTGTATTACGCAATTCTCTGACAAACCCTTCCTCATACGCTTCAGGTTTCAAAATAGCATTCCTCAATGAAATTATTGTGATATCTGAAACATTCTCGAGCGATGTGTATCAAATCATCTTTTTTTTTCCCTTTTCGCTAGAAAATCCATTGCGATTCGCAAATCCATGGAATCGGAATTTTCACAAAATTTACTCAATTCATTAGGTACTATGGAACCTGTTGGTGAGTATCGTCTTTTCAATGTTTTGTTGAAATGAGGTAATTGTAATACATAACCTTTTTTAGTGATGGAGATTCCAAAGAGTGTATATATATATATATATATATGCTCACTATGTAAAGCCTGTTGCATTAAGACTCGAGATCCATTTCATAGAATTAATTAGCTGGTAACCTATTATCAAACAGTGATTTCATAAAGTTAGTTTCTAATGTATAGTTCTTAATCTTTGACAGAGAGTAATGTTCTTAGGTTGCAGTGTGTGTGTGCAGTAAAGTGATTCAAAGTTTTAAACCAAAAATGATCTTTTTATATGAAATTTATGAGGATTATTTTAATATGAAATTTTCCGAAAATGTAATTCCAGTATGTCTTACATGACAATGATTTCTTTTTCACCTAATCGAAAATACATAATTATTTTTTAATAACTTTTGACATGTTGATTTTATCATTTTTATGAGGAGCGTATTAAAAAGGTATTTCTGTACTATATCTAAAGTTAAATTATAGTTACATTTAATATGGATTTATAAACTTAATTTAACACGAGAGTCTATTTCATGTTCTAATTTTCTCTGAAGAAGACGAAAAATGTTCTGTAAATCTGACTCTTGCATAAATCGTTGAATTCCATAACTAATAATACTGTAATTCTTTTATAAGGAAAGATATTAATAACTACAACTATAATTGTAATGAAAGACACCACTGAAAATGTAAACTTTATCAGTAAAAAAAATAAGTAAAAATATATCACAGCAGAAATTTGGTTTCAATATGCTCACATTAAGAGAACTTTTAGGCCAGAATAATGCATGAGTAAAAATAACCTTTTATACACTTCTATTAAAACTTTAGAAAAAAATTTTAAACGTATAGTGAAATTTTGATTTCCTTTTCTAAGTAGTTTTTTAATAATTTTGGAAGCCCACTTGTATCTCAAATATATTATTGGATAGCTATAATATTTATAAATAAATATCTTAAATATCATTATCGAAAACTTTAAAACCCTAATCTCTAATAAAGAAATATCTTTTGATTTATCAAAATTCTAGATATTCTGTTACAATACATGATATTCACTAATTGTTACTCGTACCCTCAGTATCATAGCTTAACTAATAGCAATTATTTCAATTACAGACTTGTTTCATGCGAAATGTACTAGGAAAAAAATTTAAATGTATAAATACTATTTATCATTAGAAAATTGAGTTACAGTTGGACAATTTTTGCAGACTTGGTTACACTTTTTGATGGCTTTTTATTCCGCTTTTATTCAATTTTCACAAACTCGTTTTTTGTATTTAAAAAGGCTCCTTGCATTTCAAATTTTGTATCAGAAATCTCAAAGTTTAAAACTCATATTTACATTACACAATAACTAAAACATTGTTGACACAGAGACATTTAATTATTCTGAAAATTTATTTAAATGGTCACAAGTGTAAAAGGATAAAGGGCGTTTTTTGAGGAAATTAGCCCTGCTAAGATCTATTCTCCCCCCCTCCCTGCTTTAAATATAAATCTCATCTCTCTGTTAATTTATTTAATAACATTTTTTAATATTATTAAAAATGTATGAAAAGTACTGTTTTGAATTTTAAGTTATAATTATTATTTGAATATTAATTTAAAATCTCAAAATGTCATAAATATGTTTGAAATAATATTTTATATTATTGCATATGACAATATATAATAATATAAAAATCTGAGTTTAATTATTATCTCTATAATGATAAATTTCACTTTTTTGAATACCTTGATCTCCTACCATTAATATATGTCGAATATTTTAAGCCAAATAAATTTAAAGTATGAAAAAATTTTCATCAGTCAATCGTATGAAGCATTTTAAAATACATATAAATTCAGTTACCATTTACCTATTTAATGTAACCATGAAATCAGTAACTTCGCACATTTATTTTAAATTCGTATAATATTTTCTTCATGTTTTTCATTACGTAAAAAAAATTGGCAAAATATTAGTATACATTTGTTAAATATCTTTAACAAAGCTCAAATAATTATATACAATTGTTATGATGAATACTTCACAATAACATTGAAAAAAATATTTTTCATGAAAGTGCGAGAATTTAATATAATCTTCTTATTGTTCTTTTATTTTATCTTCATTAGAATAGCTTTTTTTAATGTTAGATCATAATTCATAGCATACGAAACATGACTCTTCACTTTTTCCATTTTATAGGAAATTAAAGCGATAGCTCTTTATAAAACCGATAGCTTACGTTTGCAGCCTTTGACGATTATAATTTTCGGAGAAATATTTTCTCTAGAAATATTTCGAGGAATTCACACTTCCCGAAGTTTCTAAGAAGTTCCTTCGACTTGCTTCTAAGAATATCTATTTTGAAGATTTAAAAAGTGTATCGCAGAATTTATAATGCAGCAACATAATAAAAAACGTTTGCAATTATATGAAAATGCATTTTAAGGTCTTCTGTATTTTTCTGTTCTTCATAAACATGAGGCTTTTCTCATCGGCAAAAACATATGATTGTTTCACAGTAAATTGGTTACATGTAGAGACGAAATTACATTTCCTAATAAATATCGCAAAAGCATATTCAGAAACATTGATAAAATTATAGCACTGTGTTTATTTTTTTTACTTAAGTATAAAACCAAGAAAATTTATATAATTTTAAATCCATAAAATATTATTAGCAAACATCATAGTATATTAGAGAGAAAAATAACTTTATACTTACCTTTATTTAGTACCATTAATATTAAGCTTGTAATTCCATTCAACCATATTAACTTAGACATGTTGTATTCACAATCAGCACTGTCAATAAAGTACTCTTTGCAGCTCGAAATAATCAAAAATTTCAAAATATTTACACCAAGTTCAGATAACCATTTTAAAACCTTCAATTTTTCTTATTCGTGGTGTAATGGGTTCTCACATGCATGTATCTTGAGCTGTGTTTTACTACGATGGAAGCCTCGCATTAGAAAAAAACTGCAATAAATGTAAATGAGCCTTTTTTTAGAAGTGAACGGGATTGAGAGAAATTCATAGGATGCTACAGATGTTCAAGTAAAAGTAAGGCGATATACTGAGAGTGTATACTTGACTCGGATCTAATTGTTAAAATTTAACTATTTAGAGTACCTAAAATATTTAGCAATATTTAATTGAGTAGAGTGAAAGTAACTGCTCCCCATTTACATTTAATTTAAGTTTATTAATTATATCTAATTTATTTTTTACTGATTTTTCAAAGACTGGATTAAACTGATTAATGATTTTGTATGATCACTATTCAGAAAAAATATATTTTACTCACAATAAGGATCATACGTCATAATTTGAAAATATATTTACACAGAATCTGAATTCAAATAACATATCATCCTTTAATTTAAGAATCACAGATGGATGCTATGATCATGCTTGAATTATTAATGAAAAATCTATTTTATTATATCTTCCTGCTTTTCTAAAAGTTACTTTCTAGCGATGTATCTAAATTTTAGAACAGTTTAGTTCTTTTTATATTTTTTTCAACAAGGTATATTTTTTTTTCTTTTAATTGAGAACATTCGAGGTTTTCTTAGGAATTCTTTGAATACTATCATACATTCGAAAAAATATTAATCCAATGTAAATATGCAATAATTTATAAATCTTTTTCAAACCAAAATTCTTATTTTAGATACAAATTCTGTTCGGTATTCAAATTCCTTCATTATTTGACATACCCCAGGGATCCTAGGTAAAATCACAAATATCAAAATTAAAAACTTTTTACTCTATATATGAAATTTCAACACTGCATTGTATATTTATGTAGCTACATTATACTTTCTATGAAAGTTACATAACGGCAAATAATTAGATTAACTTACATTAAATTTCCCATTTAAATGCTTTATTACCATTGAAACAAAACACGTTTAACATTATTAAATATATTGGAACATTATTAAATATATTTAAGATTCAAATACAATTAGAAGTTTACCTATAATCAAATCATTATCATCATCGTGATCGAAATCTAAACTATACACGAAATCATCACCGACTAGTCACGTGGATGTGGAATGCGCCATCTATTATCAAGCATCTAAAATATTTTGCTCAACATGCATTTCATCGCTCATTATTATCATAGATACTATAAACTTTTCAGGGGCTCAAATGAACCGTGAAGGCCATGAAATCGCTGTTTAAAACTGCTACAAAAAGTAAAAACATAGTTTTAGACATCAAATCATAATTGCATGTTCCGTGGAAATTAACGTTGTCAAGATATCCATTAATTTCACAAAACAGTTCCTCCAAATAAAATTTCGTTATTTTTATGAGTGATATTTTTTACATAAATGAAACTTTTTGAATGAATATTTTTATATAAATGAATATTTGCTTATAAGAATGAATATTTTTTATATGAATGAATATTTCAATGAATATTTTTCTGTATGATGGGGATAAATACTGTTAGTAGGTAAATTGTCTAGTAACCATCAAACATTATGATTCCTTCTTGATGTTATGGAGTTAGTAAAACGATTAGTAGTTGTGCAAGAATGACCATGCAATGAATAAATAACAAAAGGCAAGCTTAAGAAGTGATGTGGAAAAGAAAACTAATCGTATGAGATTTTGGGATTTCATCAGCAAAATAAAAATTTAAATATAGTCATAATTTTAATTATTTTAGTGTATATAACTAAAACTATAAGACAAAACAATATTATTTCGTTTTCATTTAACTTGCTAAGTCATATCATTACATGACAATATTTTTGTTTAACAAATTCTTTTGAAATGAACTATTCAACATTATCTGAAGAATTTCACACCCTTAGACAAATTATTAATTAACTGTATGTATAATTCCAACTTAAAATTTAAAAAAAAAATCGTCTATAAAACGTAGTTTTTCTAACTTTAAGAAATCTAACAGAACTATCCATAAATCAATTCAATAAAATGAAACCTACAGAGAAAATGTAATAAATTCTGAAATATTTATATTTTATTTTCTCTTTGAAAGAAGGTTACTTAATCACTAAGAATTAAAAAATGAAAAAATAATAGTCTATTTATGCAATTAGTGTTTTAAATATTTTATCCAGCCATATGTTTCCACATATATAAAATAAGATCAATATTTTAGCATCAATATTTTAATGCATCAATTTAAATAACACTGTGCAAAATTAAAACAAGGATAATTCAAATTATCCAAATAAATTGAAAAATTTATTTCAGTTTGAGTACATCTTGAAAGTTCTAATGTGAATTCAAATAAGGATTTAATTTAACACCAGAAAATGTATTTGTTTTCGTAATATTTTTACCTTCATGACGATTTCAATCATCGATAAATTTGAATAGATTAAGAAAATGTGAGTTATCTACAAAAATAGCACTGTAAAAATAATGTACATTCATCTAGAAACTTGAAAAGGATAATAAAAAGGCTTTCTACCGATCCCAGATTTTTGCTATACCACCTTATTGTTTACTTGCTGTTTCTAAATAATAGACAGTTCTATCCCTCTGAATAAATACCTTCGCTTTACTTTATAAAAAAATATATGTGACAAAAGCAACACGATCATTGGAGGATTCTACTCAACATCGATCATACTTCTTTCTCTGACGAAAAAAATCAAATCCTATTGTTTTTGTTTTCGAGTGTTTTAAAACCCGTTGCATTAAAACGCGTTCCTGTTAAGAAATGCATTATACACTTATCACCTATGGAATTTTATTTTAGAAAATAGAACGAATTACGAAGGTAGAATTAGAAGAATTTAATTATTTTATGCCTATATAGCATGCGTGAATATATTTCCTGGTATCTATCATACCAGGAAATATATTCACGCATGCTATATAGGCATTATAGAAGAATAAAATATTTCATTTGCCCATCCAAATAGTCAAATCTTCAAGCCGAATAAAATCGCATTTTAATCCGATCTTATTTACATTTATTTTGAAAATTTATGAAATAAGGATCAAAGAAGTGTTATCTAAAATAGGTAAAGTACTCTCAAAAATTGAATGAAAGAGTGATAATTAGAACTCATAATATAGTTAGGGCTTAGTCAAATCTGGTTAAGCTGAGTCAAATATTAGCTTAAAATATCAATGACAGTATTTAAGTACAATTTAAAGAGAAAACGATTGTTAAAATATAATTTAATATATTAGTATACATATATGTATCAAAATATTATATAAAAATTCTTTTTTATATAAAACCGAATTTCAGTGTTAGCTATCCCCTCCAAGATAAGCAAGAAAATAGACAGATTTAAAAGGGTGAAAGGATTTATAAGGATCACTCAGAAATTAACCCGTTTGCTCCCAGCGTATCACATGCGATACGCTCTTTGAGTGTCTTCTACTGCCCAACGTATCAATAGAGATACACTTGATGAGAACATTTTATTTGATTTTCTTAATGTTATTATATGGCTTTACAATACCGCGAAATCTATATAGATAGGGTATTTGGAGCGTCGACCTTGGTGATATGGGCTTGGATTTCACTTCTGGCTTCCAGAAGGAGGGTAATTGTTAAAAGCACGTGTTGCGACTCAGCTTTTTAAATGTAATGACATGTTTTAAAGGGTGCACTACGGTTTGATTTTTTCTTTCTTGCTTGCTTCTTGGAAAATCGAAGGAGAATTTATGGCTCTTTTTGGGAGTTACGCCTTTTGGTAGCAGATGCTCTCAGCTGTTCGTTTCATTCAGTCGGTTTTCATTTGTAGCGACAGTTATGACGAAACGAAATTATTTATCTGATACTGAGATTTGCGAACATATGAATGAATCTGACAGTGATGTTAACGAAAATAATCCAAATCTGTACATAGACATTAAAGTAAAAAAAAATGGGCCCTTTGCTCAAAATCTTGCATGAAGCGTCAAAATATGTGTGTAAGACATATGACATTGGATTATGCATTGATTTTTTTTTCTTATAAAAATACCATACAACAAAATAAAAATTATTTTTATACCTATATGTTCCATGTAATGAAACATAATTACACCATGAAATTTATGTAATAAATGTAAATATATTTCGTATTTTTTTAAAAGATATGATTTTTATGTAATTATTTTACGTAAAAAACATTCAATTTTCGATTAAATCTTTTTTTTCTTTCGTATATATTAAAAGTTTATAATGCATTTTAAAAATATATGTAAATACCAAAATATTTCAATGAATAGCTGATTTTAGAGGAATTTTTTTCGCGAATTAGGTTTAATATCTAAAATAGTCTGAGCACAGCGTGACACTTTGCGGTAAGAAGCAGCGTTCCCAGAGAAGAACTTTTTCTCCCTCCGGTAGTGAAAGGGTTAAAATATTATATGCATTGTATGGGATAAGATAGCACGGACACTGAGGAACACTCTCGCCAAACAAAAAAAATATTTTGTACAATGTAGATATGTTTAGGTTGAAGATGGATTAATTTGACATATATTTTTCTCACTGGAATATGAAATTATGTTCCAATTATCAACTTCACCGAGTACTACTTGTCTTAAAAATAGAAACTCTTAAGAGAACTAAAAAAGCTACAGACCGCTATCTATTATTTTAATTGTTATATTAAATACTGTTTCTAAATCCGAATGGATATATTCTTATCCATAATCCACTTTAATCCACATTTACAATTATGTAAATTGAGCTCAGTAGGGACTTTTGATTGTATCTCAAAGGCGGACTTAGAAGAAACCGGGTCGGCTATTGACATTATTAACAATCCCTGTAATTTTGAGCCACGGACAAGTGACGAAGAGCATACCTAAGAGGCTGTTCTTCCCCTAACGTCTATCCTGGTACCGATATCTAAGACCGAAATTTCAGGATTAATATCTATTTTGATATAATATATGACAGATGAGAAGTTTTTAATCATACATATACTCTAAAACAAAAAACTGTCTCACCAAGAAGGAGTTGTCTGATTGTAATGTAATTTCGTATGCAAAGTCATTTGGACGGAACATGCAAATGATTCAAATTTGGTGTCCAATGAATGAATAGCGGGATCTACAGCATATTGTAGTTAACTGCGCACTCAGCAGGTGTACATAAGAAGCGGTTCTCAATTTGATGATCAAATTTTCTGTTGCATTGTAATTTAGAAAATCTTTAAACTAATGAAAAAAATGCCTCTTCGAAGGATTCCAGCTCATTTGCAGCGACTACCAGAGTTTGACACTGGTCATATTATTGGATTGAAAGAAGCAGGTTGAGCAAATGCGAGAATCTCTCTTCATATGGGTTGAAGCGATGCAGCGATTCGAAGATGCTGGCAAGAATGGGAGGAAAATGGCAGATTTCAGGGTCATGATGGTAGCAGTCGACCTAGGGCCACAGCAGATCAGGAGGACAAAGTGATTGTCAGATCAGCTATCACAGTGCCTGATTCATCGGTATCAACCATCAGACTTGCGACCCGAACACGAGTGTTTACCATGACCATTCACAGATGGCTGATAGAGCGAATTCCTATCCTTGTACTGACCGCTACGCCACCTGCCACTCACGTCTGCGCGCTGTCGAGCACTATTACAATTGTGCTTGGCTCAATCAGGTTAGAATGATGCTGACTGTGGACGTATAGTGTTAAACGACAAATATTACTTCTAACTATGTTATGACGATCATAGAAGACGTGTCTCGTTATTATCCTAAGCAGCATGTATTTATTTGACGTTTTTTTTATTTCAATAATGTTAATTTATCCAGCATATTAAATTTCTTTACCTCAAAATTTAAACATACAGTTTTTAATATATTTAATTTTTTTTCTATATACGAATAGGTTTTACTTTGTATTTACATATTCAAATTGTTCATTTTTGTGTTTTCATTTAATTACTTAAGTGGTAAATCTGACATATGTCTAAATGTGAATTAAATTTTAGTCAAAGAATCAGAAAGCGTTGCAGAATATTCAGGGTACAAGCTAGTATGTCAATGGCTCTAATTTAAGACAATATATAATTTTAGTGAGGGTAATTGAACATATAATAAAATGCATCGTAGTGGTGCTTAACAATAAACAAATTTTTAAATATTCATATTCAAATTTTGTTAACTAGTCAATGTTTTTATTTTTGTTAGTTTGAATTAATATTCACCTAAAGTAACAAAAATGAGATATTACCAACATCTCACGTTATTTTGAGAGCAACACGAACTTTTTGAATTTTAAATGAAATATTATGTTTTTTGTGTACATGGTTTGGCTTTATTGGAAAAAGAAATCGGAACTAGAGGCATCATCATTATTAACCGTCATGAACAGAAACTTGTAGTCCTGATCCTCAGCATATTTTGAAGTATTTTCACGCAAAAAATATGGCAAAAATAATTAAATTATTTCTATTACTTTTATCAAAAGGAATTTTCTTTAAACCAATTTTAAAAAAAGTAATTTTTCTACGCTATTTTCTGTCATAATCTCCATTAGTATTGAAGAAATGTAATACTACTCATCTAAGAATAGAACTAGGAATCTTTAGAAATTATTAATTGAATGCATAAGCTAATGTATAAATTCGAAATGTTTGTCAATTATTGACACATATTCCCAGTTTTGATTGTATCACTCCAATTCTTCACTGATGTGTGGAAGGAGCCATAAGCATATTGCCCCCCAAGTTTTTTTTTCATTATTTTGGGAAAATGTTTCGCCATACTCCTCCCTTTTTATCACAAATTTTCTACGCTTTTAGTACATTTTAATGTACTAAAAACATAGAATTTTAATGCACTAAAAACTTTAATGGTTTTTAACGTAATTAGCACTTTTGAAATCGGTTAAAATATTACAGAGCTTCTGAAACTTTTGTTCAAAAATTATATTACAAAACCCACACACATTATTGTATTGCTTATTTTCTTTTTCAAAAAACTATTTATCGTGGTTTCATTTTAAAAATTCACCCATGTAAATACCGAGACCTCCAATAATTAAAGCTTATGTAAAATATTACATATAGGAGCACAAAAATATTGTATGTATACAGTTTTTTAAGAAATAGTCCAGTTTCAGAGCTTTATAAGAACAATTCGAAAAAAGAAAAAGGCTTTTAAATTGAAGTTTATCTTTAAAAAAATATCCGCTGAGGGAAAGCAAGCCTTGTTATCCATTTTCCAGAAAGTGTACATTGTGTTACAGGAAGTATTTTGAACATTATTATTCATCTCAATTTTTTTTCGCATTTCGATCTTATCGCTTCGGTGGATATAATGGCATTTTCCTCCAGTTCTGCGAAAGATGTCGGCTCCTTAGTTTCGAATGGATCATTACACAACGAAACAAAATGTTTTACCACGCTGAACATTATTTCATAAGCTTATCACGCTAGATTTCTTTTCCCCGCCGTTACTGTTGTATAAAAAAAACCTTAGTACACCATACAGGAATGAAAATTGCCTGTATGATGGTAGACTTTCTTGAAAGCTTTTAAAGTGTTGCTAAAATATTTTACTCTATTTAGAATGGACTATACTTTCACTTATTTTGTGATTTATAGCTATTTTAGTTGTTTTGTTACACACGCTTGTAATAATTTTGTATACTTCATAATTGGAGATACAGATAATATATTATGAGCTGTATCTCGTGTGATGCATTTTACTGATTATAATTATTTTATAAATAATTGTGCGTATATAAAGTGATAATTTCAAAATCTCGTGGGGAAAGTAAAATGAGATTTTAAAAACAATATCTATTGCTCGGAGAATGTTACATCTACTACGGGGAAACAAAAAAAGATAATAACAATTCAATGAGTCAATTTATGTCGCATGACTTACAGCTACACATACTCAATATGTATAACGCCACATATCCCTTCTGTAGACTCCGAAATCGTACAATACAAATAGTCAGTTACGTTTCATCGTCACACAATTTCTTGACGTAAGCATGAGTAACCCATTGGGTTTTCTGCTTTTATGAATTCATGTCTACCGACATACCATCAAGACATTAATAGGCAACATATGTGCTATTGACCCACATTAATCATTTTTATTTATGTGCATTTAAAGTAGGGAGGTAGTATTCAATAATGGTATTTGTCCAAAATTCGTCTGGAGCAAATGATATGCGTACATCACTTCCATGGAATTATCTTCAACAGCTCACTCTATTACCAATATTTTGAAATCTATTAGAGTCATATAAAGGGTTCCACTCCGATGAATATAAATGTTTAACTTGCATATCTTGCTGACCCATTGATATTTTTAATCAAGTTTTACTTTTTAGCAAGTTTCATAACGTACAAAACCTTATGTTCATAACAAACATAATAAACAGCACATAATCGAGATTTTACTAATTGCATCTCTTGGTCTGAGACAACACAAAAAATGAATATATTTTTATTTGTTTAATGAATTATTTATCATAATATTTCTTAGAAAAGAGGAAATGATGAAACTGAATTTTCTCTATACGTATTTGTTTCTTCTTTAGGTTAATGAAGTTAGTGATAATGAAATTTTGTACTTAGATGATCATTCTTTAGTTATTGAAGATTTTTTGGTTCAACGATTCTGTAAGTAAACGGAAAACCCCATAAACAATGAATTGTAACGCTATGTATTTTTACATCATAATCAACGCTTTGACCTACATTGCAATCGGTATTTTTTTTTATTTATCTAAACTGAATGATTATCTGAGACGATTGTGATGCATGTAAAATAATTTAATACTTTTGTACTCCAATACTTGAATGTTTTAAACTTGAGTTACATTATTTCAAAAATTACTGATAAATTGATAATCAATAAAAAATTATTTCGCTAATTTTCTTATACTTACTTAAGTCTTACTAAACATGGTATTTTCTAAAAAAATATTTGAATCCTGTAACTGCTTTTTTTTATATATATAAAGCACGTTCTTGCTGTTGTTTTCGTGTTCAAAAATCCTGATATATTACACTGTCCATGGAAAAAGGTATGCCATTGCCACCGAAAAGGTTGGACTTCTGCCTGTTGGTCCACGGAAGATATTTTATTTCGCTTCTAACACCCAAAGGAATTCCAATGGAAGCATTGCCTTATCCGCCACATGAGGAAGCGCTCTCTAGGTGTTACAGACTTCCCCGATAGTATATATAAAGCATGAAAAATAAAAATAAATGTAGCAATTACTACATGTGAAATAAATAATTAAAAAAATTCATATATATATATATATACAAGAAAAAATCAAATATGACTCATCAAAGCAAATACGTTACTAAGCAAAACGGCTCCACCTAAATATATTATCGGTTGCCAAAAATCGCGATAAAGCAAGCAATAATGTTAACCTTTCCAAAAAATACATAGTATTTTAGCATAAATAAAGAAATAAAAATTGTAAAAATCCTCAGATCTGAAATCTATATAACACCTTTTTTCAATAGAGTTCAAAAAAGTTTCAAAAATTTGAGTTAAAAATGTAAAAAACTTAGTTAAATTTCGATGATTTCCCATTTATCAACAATGACCGGAAGTCGGGAAGGTTTGCGCGTGATTTTGGTTCATTGTTATAGTTTACAAAGTCGAACTTGTCCATACATGTTACACCTAGTATTGCCAAAAATGCAAACTTGTCAGAAGATTCATCATGTTCTTAGATGAAAATTACATTTTGGATAAGAGTTACGTAAAATCCGTTCTGAGTGAGCATTCACATCGCAAAATGAGTAACTATGCTAAATTTCAAGTCAATCGGTTGTATAGTCTTTGAGATCTCATGATGAGTCAGTCAGTGGTATTTTGATTATATATATATAGATTGCTTGCGTGTGCGCTACTCTGACCTGCGTGGTCTCCATTGAAAACATGTGGTCATGAGTTGCTCAGAGACTCGCCAGTCTTTCCTATACAGCAATGCGGTTGATGAAGTGTAGTAAGGACTTGATATCGCATGGAATGAGTTACCCGCTTCTGTAATCCAAACCCAGTTCTACACTATGCCTAACCAGGTAAGGGCCGTTTTAGCAGCCACTGGTAACTAATAACTTTTACTAATTTTGCACTCATGAAAACCCAAAACTGCATGCAAATTTAATTATTTTGTCATCATGCAATAATGTTTACGTACAATAAAATATATTTCTTGTATGCACTTTATTTTATGGTGATGCACTATATATATATATATATATATACACATACATACATACATATATATACACTCTATAATAAGACATTTGGAGCGAAAATGCTAATGACTAAAACTTGGTTTCGAATGAATAAATAGGGGAAGATATAACTAATAGGAGCTACCCACTCATCAAGTATATATAAAAAGCAATTCTCAAATTCAAGTATAAAAAGCAATTCTCAATCTGATAGCCAAAATTTCTGTTGCATTGCGATTTAGGATACCTTTCAACGACTGAAAAAATTCTTTTCGCAGGATTCGCGCTCATTGCGAGCAACATTCAGAGTTTGAAATAGATCGTATCTTTGGATAGAAATAGATAAGTTAGAAATTCGGAGAATTGTTCGTCATATGGGTCAAAGCGTTGCGGCTATTAGAAGATCAAGGGCCGCAGCATATCGGGAGGACAGAGTAAGTGTCAAATTAGCTGTCACAGTGCCTAATTCATCGTTATCAACCGTCAGACGGGCAACTCGCACACGAGTGTCCAACATGACCATTCATAGACGGCTAATAGAGCGAAAACTACTCTCATACCTACCGCTGCGCCATCTGTCACTCACTCCTGCACACTGTCGGGCCAGATTACAGTGGTTCTTGCCTCTATCAGGTTAGAATGATGCTTACTTGGAGCATATAGTGTTTATCGACGAATAGCGCATCCAACTGTGTCTTGACGATCATAAAAGACGTTTCTGTTTACGCCCAGGACAACGAGCACCGATCCTGCTTTCAGTATTGCACGCCACACAAGCCCTGAACCAGGATTTATGTTATGGTCTATATATATATAGGGTGACATTTCCCTTGATAGCTTGACCCCTTTAGTCGTCATTAGAAGCACACATGCAACACAGTGGTACGCCAACGGCATTCTTTGACCTGTTTTACTACCATTCCTTTTGCAGTACTCTGGCCTAGTTTTTTAGCAAGATAATACCAGACCACATACAGCACGTGTTGCTATGAACAAGGCGAAATTTAAGAATACTGCATATGTCAGAGACAAGACAACAATCACTGATGACAATACATATGGAACAAAAGGATAAATTGATTTAGATCAAACAATTTCCACACGAGGGCCATCACATTTAATTACGCATTGTATGTAGGATACGGTGGAGAATAATGCTAAACGTAAACATGGTATGAGTGATATTTGCCATCTCACACTTTATAGAATCTTTGAAATCTGACAAAATTTGAGGATTGTTCATGTAAGCTCTGGATTTGACATATCCCCCAAACCAGACATCCGTAGGAAATCCAATCACATAATAAACAGCACATAATTTTTTATCCATTTTTAAAATTATTTGATAATGTCTTTAAATGTATTAGAATTATTTTTATACATAACATTAATTTACTTCTATTTAAATGAATTTGTTTCTTTTTACTTTCTTTTTTCCTTTAATATAATTGTTGTTCTGAATTCATATTTCTGATTAATGACTGGATTTATACCATCTGGTTATAATGTAATTCAATGAATTTGTGTTATTTGATTCCGTAATTTTGGTACAGCACACATTTTCCACTGCTAAGTGCGGAACAGTATTAATTATAATATCTCCATTTTTGTCTTTCATTGTTTTTTCCCGATTAATGATGATTAAGTTTGTTTTGGTTATTAACTTAGGATTGTGTTTTATGTATGATTTCTTGTCAATCTAATAAATTTTAAGCTTTTTTTCTTTTAATTCTGAAATATTTTAGTTCTTGTAGCTCTAAATAAATTTTAGAGCTAAAGAGGGTTTAGGTGTTATAATTGGCATTTTATAGCATTTCGATTATGTATAAGTATCATATTATGTGCGAATATGTGATTGATATGTGTATGTATTTTAATTCTAAAGTTATACATCATTTTTATAATTTTGAAATTGTGAATGTTTGTGATCATTATGCAATTTGTGAAGGATTGAAATTGTGCTTCTAATGCAATAATTTGCAAGGATTGTTTTTGTAGAGAGAAAAAACTATGTAAATTTTTGTTCATAAAAATAATGAACCCTAATATGTCACAATGAATTGAAACAACTGTGAAGGAATAAAATGCTTTCATTTTTTTCCTAACTCACTTTAAGAAAAAAATCTGAAAAAATTTCTGTC
This sequence comes from Nephila pilipes, assembly GCA_019974015.1. NCBI lineage: Eukaryota > Metazoa > Arthropoda > Arachnida > Araneae > Nephilidae > Nephila > Nephila pilipes. The sequence continues at coordinate 735,920 of BMAW01001739.1, read as the reverse complement.
GATAAACTTTTTTAAAATGTAATAAATGTATGTGGGATATTTCTTAAAACAGCGTATATTTCATTATATCAGATGAAATAGTAGAATAAAACAGAATTAAGGTAAATAAAATAAGTAACAATTACGAAATAAATTTAATATAATGTAAAAAAAAAATTGTGTGAAAATTATCACAAAATGAAAAAAAAAAACATCCTTCAAAACTTTCAATGCCTGCATAAGAAACCCTTTTTATAATTTTTTGAAAAGATATCCTTTTCAAATTGAATTTCTTTTATTAAATTTCAGTTTTACGCTTTTGAAAAACACATATTCTATTATAAATAATAGAATTCGTGAAATTATTTTACATTCGCTAACTTTTGAAATTCAAATCCAAACATGAAATACATATGCAAGTAGATATTTTTATAATTTCTATATTTTGATATCGATTCTCTATCTTCCTCTTTGTATATGTTATCTCTAACTTAAAAATATTTGTGTGTTTTTATAACTATCCTCTCTCTCTCGCCTCACATTAAAATTTCTCATTACTCTATCTTTAAAAATTCATTTTCTCACAGCTTTATCATGCACAACTTATTTTCTTTCATTTGCATAATGCATTTAAATTTCTACGCTTTATGATATAAAAAATATTTTGAATTAAAGGAAAGCACGAATTTATATTAAACAGCTTAAATTATGAAGACTCATTATTTAATTTTTTATCTATTTTATAACCTTAAAACGTATATTGAAACTGAGTAATGTTTCTTTAGGAAAATGTTTCTCCAATTTGAGTCTTAATTTGTAACAATTGGTCATTTCAGTTGTAACAAATTCAAAATGAGTACTAATATTTAAAACAAGTGTTACACTCCTTAAATTCAAAAAGAATATTATACCAATGAGAATGTTTGCGTTCAGAAATGGTTGAAATCTTACATCCTTACAACACTTTTATCTCGAGGATTAATCTAAATTCCTTTGCATTTTCTTACGAGTATTTTGAGTAATTTCCTTTAAAAATTAGTGTGAAAACAATTTTCACACAAGAATTAACAAACATTACGTACTGTATCTATAAGGAATTTTTCCGTAAAATATTTTGAGTTTGTTTTTGTTTTGTATTTCCATAGCCTAAATTGATGAGCAAAGGACACACATCAGATAAATGCGACTAACTATAAAGATATATTTTTTGGCTTCCATAACTATAGAACAAAAGTGGAACGCAAGTATTGAGTCATTTACATGTATAGCAAAGATGTTTATACACAGTGTATTCAAAAAGTTCCAGGACTGAATGCACACAGACAACATAACACAGCAAAATTAAGTTCATTTAATATCAAGCTTCTACATAATCCCCCTGCACTTCAATACAACGTTTGGATCTTGTATAAAGATCTTTGAACGCCTTCTGGAATGCCTCGACTGCAACACTCTGCAGGTCCCTTGTCACTGACGCTTCGATGTCCTCTACCGACGCGTACCGCTGTCCCTTCATCTTCAATTTCAACTTTGGAAACAGAAAATAGTCCGGAGGGGACAGGTCAGGTGAATATGGGGGTTGGTCGATGGTTACAACCTGCCTGCGCGCCAAGAATTGCTGAACAATGATGGATTTGTGTGACGGTGCATTGTCATGTAAGAGACACCAGTTTCCACTGTCCAACACTTCGGGTCTCACACGCCGCATTCTTTCAGTAGCCGGTGTAGCACATCCTTGTAAAAGGCACCAGTGACAGTGGACCCTTGTCGATGGAATTCGTGGTGGATAATTCCTCGACTGTCGAAAAACACGAGCAGCATTGTCTTTGTTTTTGATTTTGACGCACGAACTTTCATCGGTCGACCCTTTCCCGGACTTGTCCACTCCGAACTTTGGCGTTTAGTTTCCGGATCATATTCGAGGCACCACGACTCGTCTCCGGTGACGATGGTTTTCAAAAAGTTAGGGTCTTCATCGGCCGCGGCAATCAAATCTTCGGAAGAAGCAATTCGGTGTTCTTTTTGCTCCGTAGTCAGAGTGTGTGGCAGAAAGCGCGCACAGAGTTTCTTTTTCTTTAAATCCCCCGTCATTATCGTAAAAACAGACCCTACACTCATGTTTAAAGATTCCGCAATCATTTCTATCGTCATTCGACGGTCTGAGCGCACCAACGCTTGCACTCGCTCGACATTTTCATCAGTCCGACTCGAACGTGGACGACCATACCTCTCATCATCGTCCGTCTCTTCTCTTCCATCTCTAAACCTTGCAAACCACTCAAACATACGCGAACGACTCATAGCCTCGTCACCATGAACAGTTTTAATCATTTCACAGGTTTCTGTGGCCGTTTTACCCAATTTAAAACAAAATTTAATGTTCGTTCTTTGCTCCATTTTTTTAACGATGACACGACCACTATGAAGTTGGAACTCATCCAAACGGAATAAAACTTCGCGCATGCGTCGGAGAAGGTAGTTGCTACGCGCTCAATGAATTGCGCAGAGATAGCGCTACCTGTACTGTTTTACTAGCGGCAGTCCTGGAACTTTTTGAATACACTGTGTATGATGCATAGACCCATTATATTTAACGCTCCCTCAGTAGATGCATCGCATTTTTCGTTCGAAACACATATTTTAGACTTAGCTTAGTATTATTATCTTACTAAGGTTGTAAATGCGAACAAATGTTGTATGACTATCATTGTAATAAGTAAAATACCAATGCATAAATTATTACAAGAACAACCTGTTTCTTACATTTATGTGTGATGCATAATAAATAATAATGATTTTGTATTGGTATTGTGATTTTTGTATTTCTTATATATATATATATATATATATATATATACGAGCATATTTACACACATACGTATGTATATATGTATATATATATCAGCGTGTCTATTAAGAAAGTATCATTTTGATATTAAAAAGAAAACAAATATATTTTTTTCTGTTTATTTTTCTACAAAAACTTATCCTTGAATTACTATTAAAACTAACTCCCTGCACTAGTAACGTGCTTATTATATCCTACAACCAGCTTATAGATTCCATTCTCATAGAAATGTAGCGCCTAATGGTCTAACCAGTGTATCATAACGGTTTTGACATCATAATGGTCCCTGACTGCCTAAATAATTTTTCTTGTGAAGAAATATGTGGTAGTCACTGGGCCCCAGATGAGAGCTATGAAGAGGATGATCGCGTTGTTTCTAGTTGTATGATGTGATGAAATCTTGGGCTTGACAATGCACGTTAGGACGAGCATTGTCATGCATTAAAATAATCCCTTTACTGAGCATGCAATGTTGTTAGTTTTGGATTGTACGACGAAGTTTTGTTAAGCTATCACAATATAAGTTTCAGGAATTATTATGTCACTACGAAACAAGTTTCTACAAGCAACACCCTTTCTATCAAATAACATACAAGTAGCATATTCTATTTTGAATGATGAAATTGTTTGCTTGATCTTCTATTTTCTTGATGATGTTAAGTGGCTCGCTGCAATGGAATGATTCTTTGATTGCAGTGTCACATAAGTACTACTATTTTATCGTCAGAGACAATTGGGGGGGAGGGAACCTCATTACCTTTATTATCGTATCACTCAAGGAAAGGGGGAAAAAACTGCCTATACGATTAGCTTTGTTCTCCTCAATCAGAATTTTTTGGTACCCAGAGCGAGTACAATTTTCCACAGTTTAAGTGCTGTGTCGCAGATTTATAAAGAAAAGTCCTTGAAATTTTCTCTAACTCTTTCAGTAAAGATGAAATTGTACTTGTTTTCTCGAACTTTTTATTAACTTTCCACACTATCTTTAGTAATGACAGATGTTGGCCCACTACCTTCCCCTTCATGAACATTAATATGACCCCGTTTTTAAATATTCTTAGCCATTTCCGCATTGTTCACACGTTTCCCACATACCTTTCATTAATCTGACAGTGAATTCCAGAGCTTCCATGCCTTTTGCCCGCACAAAGTGAATCACATTGCTTATTTCACAATCAGTGGCATTTTCAATAGCAGGAAACATTTTAAATGCTCACATACAAAAATAATCACAGAAGATTGTTTTTGTACAGACGACTGTGACTAACAACCAGATATGGGTATACAGCGCACCTGAGTGGAATAGTGACAGTAGGGAGCAGCTTCCGTGTGTAAAAACTGTATTTTCCCAGACACACGTTTAGTATCTTAAAAAATTAATAAAAAAAACTATTATTCTCTTTTCCATAAATACCGATTAATCCAATAAATATTATGCTTATTACGGTTCTTTTAAATTTCTGAACATGCATATTAAACACCTCTATCCTCTCACTTTTATTTCAAGGATTAAAAATTTAGCATTTTCATTTCAAACCCAAGAAGAGGTGATCGTTTCGTTGTTATTACAAATGAGAGAGAGAGAGTTAAAGGGATCAAGTGGTTAACTATTGAGCACAATGAAGAGTCGTAATTTCTTGCTCAAACACTAGCCCTTTTATAGGAACTGAGCCCTATTCTCACCAAATTTACTTAAGGTTACCATAACGATCCAATAATGACCAACACTGGCTCCTTGTACTCAAAGAAGATCCGAATTTCTGAATTGTGACCTCATTGTTGGATCTCAAGCTACATTTCTCAGCTGTAAGAATTCACGACATTCATATAATTTTTGATAAAAAGAGATGATTTCAGCATTATAATAAGGAAAAATTTCATTTATCAAAGCAGTTTACTAAAGGGTTGTATCATATTAAGTGCTATTTATATCCTCTACCAATGAAAATGAGCTCAAATGTATTTTGTGAACATTGCAAAATTTCTATAGTTAATAAAGTGTGAAAAATTGCGTCATAATGAGTACATGTTTTCGAAAACAACTTATCTGCATTACTTACTTTATAAATCTAAATTTGGCATCTTTATTCATCTGCTTTGAATTGAATTTCGAATCGAATATTCCAATCTCGCTTTCGTGAAACAAAATTTCTCAGAAATTTGTAGATGTCTTCACGGTAGTTTAGTATTTTTTTTAAGTCAATGCATATATAATTTCATTTATATAAATAATGGAAAGAAGCTAAAAAAGGGAATACACATTCTGAATTTCAAGCATTACATGAAATAGATCGAAATGTCTCTTTCAGAAGAAAGGTTAAAAACGACGTGTATTATAAAAATAGGGGAAAACTTTTCATCTTCATTGCCTATCCGAATTTTATTTTAAATTTAACTGACTTTGGTAGTCTTATATGTTCTGGAATTCTCATTGTATTAAATAATTTCATACAAATGTGTTCTAAAAAAGCTTTCATTTTTCTTGTTATGCTGTTAATTTTTTTTTTCTAATTTAAGTTAGTTTCACAGTTATTACATTTCATGTTATAACACTGATTATGCTACCAATTTTTGCTTTTATTAGCTTCATTAAAATAATTTCATGCACACAGGAAAACAAATATAAAAACTGCCCATTTACGGTGATTTCATTCCTTATAGAAACGTTTACTGGAAAAAAAATATTCTGAAATAGCATGCAGCTTCAATTTTTAAAAGGGTAGAAAACTTGATGTCTATATAAATGGTCAAAAAATCAGGATAAACCATTTATTTGCAAAATGATTTCGAGATGAATGTCCACAAATGGTGTACATCCTATGAAAGCAGAGAATTATATTATTGCTAAGCAAAGGGATAAATTTTATAATTTTAGAACTTAAATATATGCATTCACACGACACTGTGGTAAATATGCTTAAAATATTATTCTGCTTATAAATTTAAAAATAGTAATCAAAAGTTGAAAAAACTTGAATGATAAAAGACAGAAATTTACATATATACATAAAACAAAATATTTGTTCCATTACAACAAAAACCATCAGTTAAAAATTTATTAGAAATTTAAGAATCAAACAGCCTTAAACTCATAACAAAGTTTTAGAAAAGAAAAAAGTAAGAACAAAACAAATGGAGATAATGTAGTTAAAATATTCTACATTTTGGAGTGGAAAAAGTGCCTGTATACCAGTATTACCGATCCAACTTACACACTTCAGTGAATTACATTATAGAACAAGATGGTGTATAGCCAAAAAGTAAGCATAAGTACAAATTCAAAACAATACTTCAACCAAGAAAAAAAAAAGTAAGCAAAGAAAAAAATTCATTTAGCCCTAAATATACCATATTCTAAAGGAATAATAATTTAAACGCGTCTATAGAAATAATCTATCATATTTACAGACATACTTAAATAATTTTAAAAAAACAATATTGTACACACACACACACACACACACACACACACACACACATATATATATATATACATATATATATATATATTTGTGTGTGTATGCGTGCGTAGGTATGAGTGTATTTATATAATGATTTCAATGTTCAATAAATCCATTGTAACATTCATTCATTTTAACCTCAAGTCAAATCGAAGATTCTTTAGTACACTCAGTATTTAGTATTTGTATAATGGAAGCTCTATTTATAATGGTACTTCGAGATCATAAAATATCATGTGACATGTTGAGAAATCTTGAATAACAAATTTATTTGATGTAGCCCAAATAATTAATAATATACTTTACTAACTTTGTGAAATATACTTAAATAATATACTTTACTGACTTTATGAAATATACTTTAATAATATTCTTTACTTACATTGTGTTTACTTTTACTTTATGAAAATTAATAATATACTTTACTTTTCAATTAGAGTTCTAGTAAGAGCAAATTAAATATTTATTTCTATATTATTACTGAATGTTGCAATTCCTTTATTTATCGGATGGTTGTTAATGAGAAAGAAATTTTTAAAAAGTTTTTGATACATAACTGATTTAATAACATTTAATCTAATAGTTAGAGATATATACATACTTTAAATCATGTGAATATTATTGAAAATCATTTCCGTGAAAATTATCTCAATTTAATGTTTGGAATAACATTTTCAGAGAAGGTTTCAATAAGCTTAAAGATCTTGTATACATTATTGTTTTCGTATTATCTGTAATTTTACGATAATTTGTAATGAGAAAAAATTAATTTTTATAAGTACATCAGATTACATATTTTAAATTTAATCAATAAATATTTTCTAATATTTAGTCGTATAACTTTTATACATTTAATTACACTTATATTGATGATAAGACTTCAAATTTCAAAATTTTTTATTTCAGCAAATAGTTTACAAATATGGAGTACAAAGTATAAATAGACGAAATATAGATAAAGGTTATAAAATAGACAAATAATCTTCGGGACCACAAGGTCCCAGGTGGAAATCTGTTGATTTTAAAATGACCCATCTGTTGATTTTAAAATGTCCCATCTGTTGATTTTAAAATGTATATTCACTCAGTGGCAGAACCACTGAGCATACAACTTCGAAAACGTGTCTCCCACAGCTTTTTATTTGAAAATATTTATCAAAAAATTAATTTGTGCTACTTCTTACATTTGTATTTCTCCGCATCTTTCTAATTAATATACTTAATGAAAAATGTGTAACTTTTATAATTTAAAATACTTTTTTTTTTCAAGTTTCAAACGTAATATTTATTAACATTTTTTTCTGAATTTTCTAAATTTGTTGAATTTATCTATTAATGAGATAAAACAAATAATTAAGCTTTTTGAATTTTTTTTTTGCTGAATTGCTTATTTTTTTTCCTCTTTTACTTGAAAAGAAAACTATTTTTAGCACTGTAATATATATATAATTTTAAAAAAAATAAGAAAGCCAATTTCCATCGAATTTCAAGCCATTATATTATTTTATTATATATATATATATATACATTTAACAAAACGGAAACTTAAGCTAAATGAATTTTTTGCACATTTGTTTCAGAATAAAGTATGCAAAAACTACATTTAAAAAAACTTATCATGGTTTAGATAGTTTTTGTTCAGTAGCAATTTTTTTCTTTACTTTTATAACAATTTTCCTTAAAAGATTTTATCGAATTAACAGAAGAGGTAACTTCCTTTTTGAAGAAAAAATATTTTTAAATAAATTATAAAACAGCTTTTATTCTTTAAGCAATAGTTACATGTAAGACAACATCGATTCAATAAAAATTAGCCAAAACAGATCAAATTATTTTAGATCTATTACTTAGAATTTGTAAGTGTAAAACATAATTTTTTCTAAAAAACTCTATGTTAATTTTTAAAAAAGCATGGAATCTAGAGATTTTGCAAATGATAAATATATAAAAAATTTTATCTAATTATTTCTACTATTATTATAGGTTTTCATATTTTTATATTTTGTACTGTTTGCTTTAACGATTAGTCTTATTGTGTGAAAATATGTTTAGACTTCAATATTAGATAGATTTATTTTAACATAAACTAATATCCATCTATTTCAATTTGATTCAACTATACTTTGACACATATAAAAATATAGTAATATGCAAATTCAAGTTTCATGCATTGCTTGCCATTTTTCATAAATGTTCTTTCATTTCAAACGAATACAAAATATATACATTCACTTCTTTAATGATATGTGATGTTTTTTGAATCAAGGATGTAATCTTTTTCAACAATTTGTAAGATAATATATTGAATGGCTACTTCTACAAAATAAAATTTATTTTTAATAATACATGATAATTTAATTCATAATTTTAATTAATTAATCCTATAATTTATTTAAAAAAAATTGAAACATATTAATTAATCATACAATTTCACTTTAATCCTTTTATTTTTCTTTACATATTTGTTTAGATATTCTACTTAAGAATTTTTAAATTTTTGATCTACATATAAACTTAAAAGTTCATTCGAAACAATTTTCTTCTTTTTACATATGTGATGAGATACTTTATGACTTTTAACGCATGATTGTTTCCATTTTTATGATCAAAAGGGAGAAATAAAATTATATTCCATGTTTCATTCAATTAATGATAGTATAATTAAATGAAAATAAGAACCGATTGATTGATTGATTAGTTGTTTATTAAACTCGCATTTTAAATTTTAAAAGAGCATAGATGCTATTGGTGACGGATCTCGTAAGTTTTACACTTAATCAAGTACGAGAATGACACTTGAGGACACTTTTCTAATTTACATTCCATCCGAATATGAGGACACTGAGTACAGACGAATGTTATGTTCTTTAACTGCTACACGGCTCGTCTATAGAGGCATTGGAATTTGAAACCATATGTCTTCGTAAATAACGTCGGTTCTAAACTCGAGACCTTGAAAATAAGAACGAGTATATATTTATATAATACAGGAAGTAATGCATGAAATTATCATAAGATTACTAAAAGATATTCATTCTAAAGAATTCTTATCAACATTAACTCAAGTGTAATTCAAAAATTGTTCCATTTTCATAACAATGATAACGCAAGTGTAAATAAAAAAAATTGTAAAAATAAAGTCTTAAAACAACGATTTATGACAATACATACTCTTATGAATTCCGTGTACGATGAGCTTTAGAAACCAAGGTTGAATTATTGCGACAGTTTTAATAATATAGTTAAGAAAATTGTAAAAACTATGTATCACAGAACTGTTGATTTATAATTAATTCCAAACAGACGCTGAACTAGTTACGGAAAAAAAGTGCATCTTGCTGTATTTTGCTACCGTCTTGAAATGTCTAGACACTTTTAAGATCTTTTATCATACATAAGTCTCACATCTTACTGAATTGGCCTTCATACCACTAGTGTAACGTTTTCTGTCTTAAATAATTAGACGTATAATAGTCCTTTTCGAAAAATGCGTTAGAAATAAGAAACAAAATACGAATGTTCTGAAAAATATAGTAGATGTTTTACGTCTGTTTGAGATTTCTTTTGAAATCCTAAAGTATGTCTAGACGCAGTCTTTGAGTGGATTTTTTTATCGATTAAATTTTTTTTCTGGCCACCACCAAAGGGGCTTTTTTGATCCTCAAAGTATGAAGTAGTGTCGCGTACCATTTTTAAATTTAATCATAAACCTAATTGTTTAGCTATCAAAATGCTCGATATTGCATTTTACCTTTCAATACATACGTTCATAATGGAAAAAAAGTTTATATAATTTCTTTTATATTTAATTTTGTTGTTTTGGGGGTAAAGGTAATTGTAAACTTCAACTCGTTACAGATGAGCTAGATTTTTGTAATAATTGATATAGAATGTCTTATTCAACGTATTTTTCTTTTACTTCCGAATATATATATATATATATATATATATATATATATGTGTGTGTGTGTGTGTGTGTGTGTATGATAGGGTGTATTATATTTCATTCTGTTGGATATCAATGCATATTTGCTTTCCCTTCCCCCCACGTAAAATAGGATATGTAAGCTCCGGCTGCGCATGCGCGCAATGGATGGCGAAATTCTCTCCTAAGAAGTATTACGTCACTATGATTACTGCTGTTGAATCTCCAAGCATGAAACTCTCGCTGCCGTACTTAATTTCTTATATGTCTTTCTGTAAATAAACCTCTTTTCGTAATTGTGCCTTGGTTCTCCCTGCGTTTACTTCCAATAATGGTTATGGGCCCAGGAACTGAAACGATGAACTATTAGCAGTGCACATTACGATAGAATCCATCTAAAGCAGCACTTCAGCTGAAAAAGCTACGTATCCCTGATCCAAAAAAAAGCTGAATCATGGCGCAACTCAACACTATAGAGAAGCTGTACAACCAAAACTTTGAAACTACAAATCGAAGCGGTAATAAAAAAACCCCACTGAGATTATGTCAACGGCAACAAAGTTAACGAACGGCAACAAAGCCTAACGAAGGTGACAAGCCAGACGCCATTGGAAAGCTACGGAGATGGACTAAAACCGATCGAAAAGCTGATGCAGACATTATGTTGTCTACCGAACTGAACTTTGTCATGTTAGACATTGCGCAACTTCAAATGAGGTATGGACCAAATTAAAAGCTGTATTCGAATCTAAATGACCAGCCAAAAAGATTTCGCTTTTGAAACAACTTTTGTTCCCGAAAATCACTGACACAGAAACAATGTCGGATCATCTTTAAAACTTTTTCGATACAGTAGATAAGCTGAAAGAAATGCAGCTGGATATTGCCGATGATCTCTTATCCATTTTACTCCTTTACAGCATTCAGGACTATTTCGAAAATTTCCGATATGCCATTGAATCCAGAGACGAACTGCCGAATCCTAAAATTCGCAAAATAAGATTGCTGGAAGAATTTGAAGCCAGAAAAGGAAAGATAAACCCTGCATAACATTGTGCTCTATACTCTTGAATAAAAAAAGATAAGCAGTATTCAAAAATGAACTCTGAGAACTGGAATGCAAACCAAAACAAAGCAGCGAATCAGAAGTCTTTTAGAAATCTAAAGTGTAATTACTGCTCAAAGTATGGACATTAAGCATCCGAATGTCGCAAGAAAATATTCAACAGAAAATATGCATCTCCAAATCACAACTCGTCCATCTTAGTGAAATCTGATGAATATGCATCGTCGGCTATGTGCTATAATACAGGCCAGAATGAAAGAAATACAACCTCCTGGTGTTTAGATAGTGGAGCCACCTCTCATACGTGCAATGATGAAAAGCTATTCAACGAAAAGCATAAAGAAACAAACTGTTTCCTAAAATTAGCTGTCGATAAAACCATAACTGTACAAAATGCTAAGCATTCCAGAACAATTCTTCTGGAGAATGTGTTATGTGTGCCGGAATTAAAATGCAGCATAATATCAACATCTAAAGCCACAATGAATACTCGATCCATTAATTTCTCCGGAAAAGAAGCAAAAGTAATTGAAAACAACTGAACTGTTATGATGACAGCGATCCGGAAAGGAAATTTATACCACTTGAAACCGAAAATTGATACGGCAACTATCGTCACCGAATTTCAAAAATGGCATCAAAAATTTGGACATTTAAATGAAAGTGATCTAAGAAAATTAAAGACTGAAAGAATGGTGCAAGGTTTACATTTTGATATAAAAGATTCCGTGAAGGACTGTAAAATCTGCATCTAGTCAAAACAGACTGTTGCCCCTTTATCAAAAGAATCGGAATTCAAAAGTAAAAATATTTTAGAGCTTGAACATTCTAATGTCTGTGAACCTACGCGAGTACCGTCACTAGCAAGTTGGTATTATTTTGTTACTTTCATTGATGATAAATCAAGATATGTAGTAATAAATTTCTTGAAAACTAAAGATGAAGTGAAAAAAATCTTCAAAAACTATAAAGCTTTAGTTGAAAATCAAACAAGGAAGAAAATTAAAACACTTCGAACCGTTAATGGATTAGAATATTGCGGATTAGAATTCGAAACTTTTCTGAAAGAACAAGGCATCCGAAAAGAAAAATCTGCTGTTATTACCGCTCAACAAAACAGAGTTGTAGAAAGAGCAAATCATATTCTGGTTGAAATGGCCAGATGTCTCTTAATCCAATCTGGATTAAATTCTAACTTCTGGGTCGAAGCAGTAAATTGCTCCATTTACATTCGTAATCGCTCGCTTAGCAAGGTAATCGAAAATTCAATTCCATACGAACTCTTTTTTGGCATCAAGCCAAGTGTGTTGTACTTCAAAGTGTTAGGACAAAAAGCATATGTGTTGAATAAACGATTGAAAGGCAAATTTGAGCCGAGATCGAATGGACATATTGCCATTGCATATTCAACAGGAACAAAAGCATATCGGCTGTTCGATAAGAAAACCTGAAAAATAATAGCAGGCAGAGATGTGAGATTTATTGACGAATTTGAAAACCAACTGCCAGCGTCAGAAATGGAATTCATTACGCTTTGAAGAAAAACAAAACTCTACTCTCAGCGAGAAAACGTCATCGGACTCCCAAACAGAAAGCGAAGTTTCGGTTATTTGTGACGTCATTCCTCCGTGCTTAAGCGTTAGTCACTGCGCTCTAGGAAGGCCTAGGATTTTAAGAACAGGCAAAAGAGGTCGTCCAAGAAAGGAATATACACAAGTTTCCATAATTATGGATTGTTTTGAAACAAGCCCGAGCATTCAAGAGGCTCTCGCTGGACCGAACAAAACAGACTGGAAAAAATGCATGAAAAAAACATGACACGTGGTATAGAAAATGCATGGACATTAGTTCCAAGACCCAAACATAAAAAAATTATAGTGTCAAAATGGATTCTAAAAACAAAAGTTCAAAGAAGATGGAACTGTTGAAAAATTAAAATGAAATTGAAATGCCTGCTAATATGTGAGCAAAATGTTTAAATTGTAATAAGCATAAGGTATGTAGAAAATTAATTGGATTAATATGTATCTGTAATAAGTCTCATGTATGTATATATTTATAAGCTCTTGCATTATAATTTTAAGGCATAATATTCATTCGAAAATTGTATAATTGTGTTTATTTGAAATAAGCATTGAGAGGGGGAATTGTTGGATATCAATGCATATTTGCTTTCCCTTCCCCCAACGTAAAATAGATTGCGCCGCACCTCCGGCAGTGCATGCGCGCAATGGATGGCGAAGTTCTCTTCTAAGAACTAATACGTCGCTCTGATTACTGGTGTTGAAACTCTCGCTGCCGTATTTAATTGCTTATATGTCTTTCTGTAAATAAACCATCTTTTCGTAATTGTGTCCCCATGCGTTTACTTCCAACACATTCATTAGGGTTGATTTTTCATTTTTTTCTGTCTTTAATCTTGATACAAATTAATTATTATAATAACAAATCATGGTTAATATTATATATGTACGGATTGAGTTGTCAAAACAATAATTTGACGTTTTCCACACAAATGTTTTTTTTTTTTTTTTTTTTTTTTTTTCTACATAATTATTTAAAAATTATTTTTAAAAATTTTTTATATAATTTTTTTTTTTTTTTTTTTTAAATTTCAAGCCACATAATTCTTTAACAATCATCGGTAATAAAGATATAAGCCATACAATCTTGGGATTTATCTTTAACGAAATGAAATACTGTTAATGCAATACCAAATTTTTGTTTTGAAGTAATCCAAAAATATTTTTGCAAGCATCTACCCACATGTTATTATTTAAAAATTAATATTAATTTAAATTAATTCTTGATAATTAGGATATTATACATATAATTCCGTTTTTAATCATGTTAGTAATAATTAATTCATAATTAAACTAATAGTCCTTGTAAATAACACAAAATTACTAGGTTTAATTACTATACATATTTTCAATATAATAAAACGTTTACTTCTTGGTAATTATTTCTCATATACTTCCTTATTTAAATATTTTCGTTTCTTAAAAAAAAAGGAAAAAAAAAAAAACAACTCTTATGCACCTTTGGTTGCTATAATTATTGTTTGCAAAATGTTGCACACAAAAATTTTAATTTAGTTTTATTTGTTTCATCTTAAGCACTTCTATTCTACTAATAATAATACGTAAAATACAAGGTTTGAATTTAATTTTAAGGAATAGTTCATGATTTTATTTCAGTAATTTATGTTTATTTCTTAGTTCTAAAAGTGAAATCTTCTGAAAAATTTTCATTATCTTCCGAAAAGATGGAAATAAAATTACTTATTTTTGTGTACAAGGTTAAATTAAAGCTAAACTCTTTGAATTGTGTTTATATGATTTAAAGTACTTAATAGATAATTTTAATTTTTTTTTTGAATTTATGTAGAAATGGATAAAAAAACAGTCATTTAGTTTTTTCGTATTTTTTTACTATCTCTTGCACATTACATATAAAATAATTTGCAAGAAGACCTATTGTTTGCTTCCGGCTCAGTTCTGCTAATCGGAGACTCCGCTTAAAATGGTGCAGAGATTGGAGCATGGATCGATGAGCGACCGTTCTTTTCACTGATGAATCTCGGTTCAGCCTAACCAATAATTCTCGCGGTACTTTCATAGGGATAGAACCAGGGACCCACAACCTACTCTCCAAGGGACTGATGATTATAGCAGCGGAGGCTTGATGGTCTGGGCCGACAACATGTTGAAAGACCGCACGTACCTCCAGGCACTGCGACTGCTGAGAGGTATAGGGATGAGGTCTTGGAGCACCATTATCGCCTTTTCAGGGGTGCGGTTGGTCCTGATTTTCTTTTAATGGATGACAACACGAGGTCACATAAAATTCATCTGGTCAGTGAATTTCTGGAATGCGAGGATATTCGTTGAAGGGATTGACCAGCCAGATCACCTGACCACTAGAGCATGATTGGGACGCTCTGGGGAGGGGAATTGCAATTCGCAATCCCTTTCCGACAACCATCTAAGACTTGAAAACAGTGTTGCTGAACGAATGGGACTATTTTCCACAGGAACTCATACCCCCCTCCCCCTATTTCTAGCGTAAAATTATGTTGCCATGCTTGTATATCTGTAAGAGGGGACCATACCTCCTATTAACTCTTTTTTTTATTCTATTCTCAAACTGCTATTTCACATCTTGCGACTCCGATTAGTGTTACGCAAGATCATGCATTTGTATTATAACTGCTAAATGGTTATTATTTAGTATTATATCAACCCTACGTACAAACCAAATTTCATTAAATTCTGTCCAACAGATCTAGAGATAACTGACCAAATTGGAAAATTCTCTTACTTTTGAATACTAGTATATACATGTACACACACACACACACACACACACACACACACACACACACAATGTCATTACTGTCACACACACAATACACATACACACACACACATTAATATAAAGTATAAAGTATATAGTTTATTACCTCCAATGTATTACCATGTAACATTTAGCCACCTGTTAATGAGTTTTATTTTAATTCTCAACAACAAGGTCATTATACAAAACTTAGGCAGTTGTCTCTTTATTCATGATATAATTATAAAATGAAATGAATAAGCTGGTTTTTTCTTCGATAGATATGTAACACGAGGAATTAAAAGAATATTGATAACAAAAAAAATATTTTTTTCTGCAATTAGAATTTTTACTATTGTTGTAAGACCCATTAGTTATTTTACAATATTTTATCTCTTAAAAATTAATATTCTGAAATTTTATTGTGGTTTCTATTACCTAAATTTTATCTTAACATATTTTTCTTGACATATAACTATATTTATTTGAAAAAGGAGGTAATAACCATTTGATATTCCTCTATTTTTTTCAGATTTCTTGGAACACTAAGAAATATTTGGCAAAATAGAAATTAAATTAATGTGTTATCTAAATATATGAAAATAAGAAGCCTTTTCTTTATAATGTTTAGAGCATTCTTGTTAAATATTATGAATTTATTTAGCACACCTTGAATAAACAGAATAATAAAATTTTAATAATTACATATTTTTACTTTGAAAGGCTTTAGTTTCATAATGTTTAAAAATAGACAACTTGTGTAATTTGAAAGATGATTTACTTTCTTGATTAGCAAACACATTAATCCAATAAAACATTGAAACAAGTCTTACTACAAATACAAGATTTAATAAAATTCAGAAATAACTGTAAATTCTTCCTTGTAATATGCTTAACAAGCCAACATAGATTATTCTTTCTGGAGCAAACTAGATGATAAGCGAGGTAATGTATATTATTTGTTTTCTATGAATAATGTAAACTTTTCAAAGGAGAACAATATTTTCATTCTAGTTTGAAACATCCATCAATTCAAAAAGGAGATCTATTCCCACAGTACAGACGCATTTATTTTATTCCATTCATCTCGACCTCCTTGATGCAAAATAATAAATACTTTGCAAAATAAAATTTCAGAAATTGATATCGTATTGTCAGAAATAAATTAAGTTTTAGCTCAAAGTTTTACAGAGTCGCGATAACTCCTATAAGTATAATGAGAACGTCTTTCAATAAAAGTATTTTTCATTTTATTAATTATTTTTGTGAAACAAAAGGATGTAGACCCAATGACTAACTATCCTGTTTCTACATGTTTACAAATTTATCATTAAAACTTATATTTTAACATTTATTTTGTTGCAATTTCATAGAATTACACCAGTGCAAGAAGTCAATACGCAAATATTTAAATGGCAGTAGTCATGAAATACACACTTATAAATAGGCTAACAAATTGTCATGGCTTTCAACGTACACAAGTGATTCATTTGAAATATTGTCTAAAGCACCATGGTCGCGATGGAAATTATCTTAACGATGAACGTTAGTTGATAGATGAAGTGGCGTTTCATTTGAAATCATAGAATTCAACATTCCTCGAACTGCGATACGAGTTAGTTGAGAATACTTCAAGCATCATACATTACACTATAAATAAAGTCCACTTCTAATGACCACAAGTCCAGTGACGTCTGCATAGAGTATTCTACCGTTATCATACAAGCAACATTGCGTCAAATAAAATTATGATATTTGGAAAGAAACAGACATATTCGTGAGGTAATGGCAACAAAGTGGAGAGTTTGGTGTTGATGAGGTATGACAACAAAGTGCTGACGAATACTTTATTACTTGCAACACTCCTTCTGGCAACTCTACTAGAAAATGTGAACATAAAGTTAACCATAGGGAGTTCAAAATATTTTCAGATGAGTCCTGTTTCCAAGTACTTTGATGGATGGTCTGAGTTCTTGACTTTTATGGTTACGAACTTTGTGAACGTATATCGATTATAAAAACATCACTTTGTTTATCCGGTTTCCAGCAAAACTCCAAAACTATCGACAATAAAAGAAAGGATAACTGTCGATCGACAGTTAGAGGAGATATTATAATGGATTCTGGACATTTACAGAATCACGTTACCGGTGGGTCTACTCTTCAGATAAAAATTCCACCTAGTATTAGGATGTATTAGTGATTAAAACTGATTTTACTCACCAAGCATTTAAATTATAAAATACGGGGCTGCCAACAGTGATAATACAATCGTTTCATTTTAACACAATACTACTTGTTACTGTCTTACTCTACTTACATAGTGAAATATATGGAGGTCGTATATAAGGAGTAGGGTAACAACTTTTCTTAAGAATCTTCAATATTTATTGATTCAAGACTTGCACTAATTCTGTCTCATTAGAAGTGTTTGTAACATAATGATTTAGTACTAAAATACAAATTTTTGATACTTTATATGTTCTTTGTGGAAAAGAATGCAATGAATAAATGTAATAGTCATTCAACAAAAATTGATAATTGCACTTTTAAGGAAATTTTGTATTCATTGAATGACACCTAAGTGAAGTATTGCTTTTGGAGCATTATGTTGATTTATTTTGATATTTGCCTACATCTTGAAAAATGAAAATGTGATGAACAATGAACATTTTAATGCAACCAATGGTAGTCTATTAAGCACTTTTACATTTATTCTTAATCTTGATAACTGATATCTGGCATCTTGAATAATACGAGTAACTAAGTCTTTTATTTTCATATTGAGAAAATAAATTACTTGTTCATGTTAAGTTCCTGTTTACGTAATTTATTCTAGGTAGAATTTAGTTCGCAGTTTACGTTCAAACGGATGTTTTACTATCTCTTCAATGGATCTACCTACTTTTATCTTCCAATATGTTGAACTTGTTATTAAGAGGATCAAATTATTCCACCTCTGGCTGTTTGTTATTTCATTTTTGGTAAAATCGTTAGTGATGTGAACTGGTTGTCAGATTATTTGTAATTCCTACTCTCCATCATAACACTATCTGGTGCAAGAAACAGTGCAGTGAAGTCTTCAGAAATATCCAAAGGAAATATTTTATATACAAATATTGATGACTACTATATACTGACATTTGAAACGATAATGGCAAATATTGATGATAGTTATAAGTATCGATAACATTGTATGGTAAGGTATATTAAATAAATAGCAAAATTGATAATTTTATATTACAGCTTTTCTTATTAGTGCTCTCAGTTTAAAAAGCAGTTTTACGTATAATCATATAAAATGGTCCAAAGAATGATTTTAAATTGTGAAATTGAATGCTTAAAGAAAGAGTGTTTTATATATGTAATTTTAAATCTTGGCAATTGAAATAACAGCGAGAAAGTTAGTGTAATAAAGAGATACCAACTGAAAGTTAACAAACAATCTTTATATACTGTTTAAGTCTTATTTAGTCGACAAGAAACACGAGGAATATATTATTAAACTACTATTTAAAACATTTAAAATTTTCATCTTAATTATTTTGTTTGTAAGTGACTTTAAGAATGAAATTCAATGCCTTGAAAGACAATATCGATATCTTTGGTAAGAATAATCTTTTCCAGTTATGCAAATTAAAATATAACTTTCAAACAACGCAAAATGATCCTTTCTCAAATTGTATGTTGTAGCCAGCTAGACAGATAATTGCATCAGCTCTAATTGATGCATCGTATATACAGATAATAACATAAATAGATGATAAAAATGTAAAACAGTTTAACATAATTTAGATTTTCATGTTAAAAGAAATTGCTCATTATTAGTATAAAAGTATGATATGTTACGATATTAAACAATTCAATAACATGATAACGTTTTTAAAATTATTCACATGAAGGCATTTTTCTCATAAGCTACTTTTGAACGTTAAATTAACCCAAATTGCAAATATAAGGAAAAATTTCTAAGAATTTCTAGTGGCTAATTTAATTTTCCGTCCTAAATAAAATGAAGCTACAATTATTTGTTTTATATAATGTATTCATTGAATAATTTTCAAAGATGTTTACACAAAATATACTTTTAAAATTTAAAAGTTCTTCAGATTACAGAGTGAATTGTAATCTACAAAACTCTTACATATTTATTTTGTCTTATGCAATTTTCCAAATAAATGTATGAAATACCTAAAAGTTCAAGAAACATTAAAGCTGTATTATTCTATACCTATAAATGATATAATATGATATTATCCCACCTTCTTCACTGAAATTAATCATTTCGTTGGATGAAGGTGTAATGGTTTAGCAGGCATTAAATTAAACGGCAGCACACACCTGTATGTATTTGACAATGTAGCCTCCTGATTGCTTTGAGAAATGACATCCTAGAGCTCTATGTTGGTCTCTTTCAGGGTTGCAGTTGGTCATTGTCTTGTTAATGGATGCCAATGCTGGATTCAGTATAAGACTCAGCTGGTCTATTTATCTGAAAATCACAATTTTGGCTAGATAGATCTCCTACCTAAACCTGCTGGAAGAATGTATGTAATGACTTTAGAGAGTACTGTATCTCACCATTCCCCTTCCTAAACCATTCAGCAGGTAAATACTGCTAAGGTGGGATTGTCACAGGAACCCCTACAACTGCCTCTAGTCCAGTATGTCGTCACGTTATTCGATCTCCTGGGCCATGAGAAGGAACCATACCACATTGGCATACTTATTTTCCATTCACAGCACATGTAGATTTTGAAATTCCTACACTATGACCTTACTTATAATCTTGCACTAAACTGACTTTGAATGGTATATACTTATTTCAATTTAGATGTATATTCATACCAAATTCACTGCTAAATGTATTGGGTTTTCTGTGGAATTGACATATTAGAAACCTTAATTTGTAAACAAGTGTCCGTGTATTTATAATTCATACAATCTAAATTTTATTTCTATCTTCATGAAGTTTTGTACCCTTGGCCTGAAAACGAAAAATGTCATGGATTGCATTATTTTAAATTCTTTACGGAGTGAAGAAATCTCTATTATATAAGATAGTTAAAAGAATAGATATAGTGTTTATTAGGTTCATTTAACTGTTTACAAATATTAAACAACTTTCAAAATTTGAATGTTTAAATGTCCTAAAATCTTTATTTTAAATCACGAGATAATTAATTTCAACATGTTTCAATGTATTATGTATAAATAATAAAGAAGGTTTGATTTATTCTCTTTAAAAATTTAGTGATTCTTTCATTTTACCTGACTGTACTCCTTTGTCGAAGGATGAAATTCTATTGAATACGACGAGCATGGTGTATCACTTAGTCTTTTCATATAAAATGAGAGAGAAAAGTTTTTATTTATAGCCTCTAATATTCAATTTATAAATTATTTTAACTGGAAAACCTTTTTGACACATCGAACTAAACTAGTATAATCACAGCCTTCCGGAAGGCAAAAAAAAAAAAAATCAAAAACTACCTCAGCCATCTAAATGAATAATCTTAATCTGCCTAAATCTGGAATGCTGGGTTCTTCAGCAAGTATATATTTTAACTAAATTTCTTGTAGCTAAGTGATAATTGTATCACATAAATATATAGTCTTTTTTGTCAAATTTGATTTCAAGTGTTATACGAAACAAATTAATTTAATTGAGCTAGAATAGAAGAAATAAAAACATTAAAACAAAATTAACTGACAAAATTTTGTTTCAAGTTCAACTGAAAATTATTAAATATTTCATATACTAGTTGTTACATAAAAATTGTTTTTATCTATGATCCATTAAATAATTTAGGGCAGCAAGCATTTCATGCTTCAATTTCTATACTTTCATTTTAGTACCAAGAAATAGAAATAGTTTTCATGATTCCATTAGATGTATTATTTATGAGAATTTATAAAATCTCAAAAACTCGAATTTTAAACTGTTAACAATCATGTAATATTCCATTGAAAAATCCTGTATTTGTTTTATCCTCAAATGTTGTCATTAGAATTTTGATACACTTTTCAAAATCTACTTATCCTTAGGTAAGATAATATTTGCTACAGAATAGCGTTGAGATAAATTTCTCATACAGGAAAAGTATTTGTTTTTCAAATAAGACTCAAAAATTTAGGCAGCTTTTATCAGATCAATCAAATTTTAGGTAATGATCGGAACAAGGAATTCGGGAATAAAATATAATTTTTCATTTGATATGATTTAAATTTCTGAAATGTTAACCACTTAAGTGCAAATAGAATATTTTATTTATGTATGTCTGTACGCTTTTTTATCAGATAAAGCAAGTGAATGTTGTAAGATGTATTATGGTAAGTACATGACATATGCAAAATGCAACTGCAACTGTTTTTATTTATTTATTGGTCTTCTCTATAATTATTTATGAATATAAAAGTCTTATTTTTCTTTCAAACAGGCATATAACATAAAGCTAAATATTACAATGAAAATTCTCTTTTTTAATTTTAAAAAGTGAGGACAATTTACTACTCGCATAAAATAACATTATTTTACGTGCCGAAGACGTCTCTTACTTCTTTATGCCATTTCTAGAATTATACATAGAATTCCAAAAAAGAGAAATAGGTAGAGAATATTTATGAAATTCTATGAGGAAATGTATAAGATGTACACAAACAATATATTAGCTTAAGTTCTTGAGCTATATAATCAATCTTTTGTCAGCTAAAACGTATTTGATGACATTAACAATGTCTAAATGTTATTATACATACATGCAGTAAAGAAAAGGATGAAAACTTGGATCGTATTTTGGTCAGTTTTCATTGGTTTTATTTTAATAATTGAAATAAATTTTCACGTAGTTTTCTTCCTGGAAGCATTTATAAGTATTTTTGATAATATTTGATATATTTAAGATTTAAAATATATTTTTGGATCAAGAATATTCATTTCTTGTTTTCGATAATGTCTTAATTCAAGCAATGATAAAATTAAATTGATAATAGGACGGATTTTATTATTTGTTTCATATGAGTTTTAATTTTTATTTAGTGCTTAGTTGTTATATAACAGGAAATATTTGACAATGAAGAAGATTTAATTATCATATGATGCTGTCAATGTTTTTTAAAACATTTTTAAAAGAAACACATTATTTTGGAAAACATGATATTCTTCCAGATAGTATGATTTTATTTACAATATGATACATAAAAATCAAGAATAATAATTAATGTCCTATTTTATTTACTTCGTAAATAAATAGTAACTGTTTCAATTGCTTTCAATATTGTTGCCTTCACACCCTTTATGCTCAAGTTTGAGAAAACTTTGCTTGCATAATCATAAATTTTGCAAACTTTGGGCTTTGATTTGGAACATAGTTTAGTAAATTTTTTGATTAATTTATATTAATTGATTTAAATTTGAAATAAAATGAAGATGTATTTTTTCCCTATTTATCATATTAATTTCTTTTAGTGTTAGTCTCGTTAAGTTGGATACATTGAGACTAGTGCCGATAGGAATATCGAAATTCCGGTAACCAGAGAATAATAAAAAAAAAGAAATAAAATAAATCATATTTATGAATAATCAACTTTATATTAAGCAAATGGAGAACAAATCATATTTACAGAAGATTAAGATGTCTATTTTGTGAACAATAGAAAAACTTGTAAAGTTGTTCGGTTGCTTTTTTCATACTATGCTAAAATTTTGTTCATTTGATACACGTAATTCAAATCCCCACCACTTTTCAGTCATATATTCAAAACTGTCAGAAGTAATTTTTTTAAAATATATGGATAAAATAAATAAATGTTTCAAAAGTTAGAAGATTGTTTCTTAAATTTAAAGATAAAAATTCTTCCAACAGACTAATCAAGTTCTTCTGGAGAAGCGGGAACCCTTTGAGGGGCGGTATATCAAAAAATAAAATTTTAGTTAAAATTCATCTAATATGAATTAATAATGTTAAAAGGACACAATACCAAGCGGTAAAATTAATTTATATTTATTTCCTGATTTTTAAGACCGGCATAAATAATGTACCAATAACCCTCTAGGACATCATATTTGTACACTCGTAGTTTCGCATTCCTTAGAAGAAATAATAAATACGTTTATAAGAAGATTATTGTTTTAGTTAATTTGGGAAATATATGATCACTTAAAACATTAAAATGAGCTATAGATGTATTTTATTTCACTAGCATACTTTTTATAATAAAACATTATCAATCTTATCTTATACTTATATATATATTAAAGTTAAACTTAATAATTAATATATATATATATAGAGAGCATAGGCAGCATATATGATTTTATAATTTAATGATAAAAATATGTTATAAACTTAATAAACCAAATTTAGTAGAAATACATATACAGTTTTATCTAAAACAAGGCAAAATTTTTATTGTATGTACTGTAAAGTTATTTTCTTCCTCACATGTTTCTGAAGGTAACTCCGATCCTTCAGAACGGAGCTCCTTAAACAAAACAAATTTTTAGTCCCCGTTTGTGCAGTCTCTTAAAGATATATATGCTTATTAAAAAACAATTCAAACTGGATTATAAAGCTATTTTAGGTAAAATTAAGAGTAAGAGTAAATCCCTATGAGTTCAAAACCAGCCATCAATGGCAATTGTTCGTCTTCGTAACCTACCCTCTCACAAATGGGATGGACAGATGTGTCAAAGAAAAAAAGATTGGCCCTTCTTATTCTGAAGTATTTATGGGATGCATACACAATTACTATTATTATCTTTTAATCACCACTAAAGCGGTATTCCTAGATATTTTCAGTTTAGAAGGAAACATCATTTCTTTCAAGATTCACATCTGATGCCTAAGGCTAAGGGGTCAGTTCTTCTTACAAAGGGGTTAACTCTTTGCTGAATGTATTGTATCTTTTGTAATACCTTTCTTCAATGATTTACATCTTCGTTTAACTTAGATTCTTTGATAACATTCATCGCTAGAGGCAATGAAACCCTACGGTCGTCCCTCAATTGTAGGCAACTTAACATCTATTTTTATCTCACGCTAACACTATGCTATATCAATTATCATTTGTAAGTCTCATGTCTATCAACAAGTCCCTAATCAGCATTCTCCAGCCAGTTCTAAGATGCCTACGAAGACTCTCCTTCCGTCTTCGCTTTGTTAGATTTTTTCTTGCAATAGTTTTAGTTTTGAGAAATCCTTTTTTTCCCCTGAGCTTTATTAAGTTGTCTTTTCGTGGGCACGCACAACATTGATAATTTTTTATTAGCCACCTAAGGGGCTATTGTTTTAGGTGAAGGGTTTTGGCGTACTAGATCACCTCTCATTTTTTCTTATTTTTTGTTACATTTTTAATTACATTTATCTGAAATATATTCTATTTAATATTTTTTCGCTTGCTTTAATTTTACTTGTATGTAGATGATATATATTCAATTTAAAAATGTATCGTTTCCTTTAATTTTAATATCGAAAGAGTTTACTAATGTCCTTCTCTATATTTTATCGATTACTTTTAATTCTTTTATTTAACCGAGTAATTTAATAATAATTATAAGAAAAGCTCCCCTTGTTTGGCTATAACATCTTTGCTATGCAAAACTTTGCATATAAGATTTTTCCTGTTTTAAATTTCCTTTCTTCGCAGAATAAGTCTGATTTTTGCCTCACTGGGACTTTATAACATATTTACGACTTCTATCTTTCACTGTAGTTAAGTGAACCGCCACGTCTGATTCGAAAATTTTAGTGCTGCCATCTGTTGCTTTCTAACCCTCAGTGTAGGCGATGGTATAAATTTTATATCACATAGTTCTAAATATGAAACAAACACTTAAATATATTTTGTTTTGAGTAATTAGCAATATTTACATAAAGTTTCAACCATGTAGATTGGTTAGCCGATGAAATTAAATTTTTCAATTCATTTCAGAATCATTTCTGTAAGGTATAAGACAATCACTTGTTAGGAGCTTTCATTAGATTCAAAGCAATAATTTTTATAATAATTCTGTATGGTTGTGACATCTAATTTAAGTAAATAGCACTATAAGTTACCATTTGAAGGTAAAAGTTTTGGGGGGGAAAGGTATTCTAAATATACTTTTAATGTGCTAAATATATTTTATAAAAAATATACCAACGCCCCTGAAAGGGTTAAAGGAATCCGTCTTAGGGATGTTCTATTGTAATTGTTTTTGGTATGCATGCCTTTAGAATAGATATACAAATGGCGATCTCCATTTCCTGATTCGCTTTTCATCCTAAATATGAATCTAATCACAATTCTAATGTCTATATCTTAATTAATAGCAGAAATATATTAATTAAAATAATAGTTCACAAATGCAGTCAATTACTTTTCACAATAATATTTGTTATTTCTCTAAAACAGGATTGTTCTTTTCCGGTTTACTATCTCTTACGATTTGTATAAATATCGGAAGAAAACTTACCATGATACTCGAATCCGATGTAAATTCATCTATATTGGAGATAACTTTAACTAGACAGTGTCACGTTCTCGTCCCTATAAATCACGTAAAGCAAGTAATACCCATGCACTATTCAAATTCTTCACCCTCTTTTTATCATTCCTTCCCCAACCGCAATCTTTATATCTCATGTTTAATTCTCCATTTCTGTTACATATGGCCTTTTTTATATCTAATTTCTACACCTCTTCAGTTTATCAAATCAGCGTAATCACATTTTTATTTGGTTAAAACGGACCTGGAAACATAAAGTTAGAAACACTAGAGGTTAATTAATGGAAGGTTCCAGTACATCCCATGTGTTTTCTTCTGCTTAATGTCTTTTATCATAGATTGTTATAAATTTATATGGATATAATAACATATTAAAAAGTATTCAAGCACTTTTGAATTAATTTATGTGAAGTTAATTCCTTATACTCCTTTAACAAATTGAGATCTCTTTTTTATTCGCATTGCTGATCCGAAACATTTCTAGCTTTGGGCCCCCTTTAGTTTGGTTAAGAAACATATATATAAGGTTAAAAAACATATATATATATAAGGTGTGTGTTTCTAAAGCGACTTAAGAAACATATATATATATGTTTTTAAATTAATTAAATTCAAGAATCATTTATTACAGGAAGTGTTGTTAATACATTATAAGAAATAGTGTTGTGTTAACATAAAAACAACGCACGTACTGAAACGTCCTGGCTTCGTTGCTATTTATTCTGACCATCGAAACTCAATAAAAGTTCAATCCCAAAGTATTGAATCAAACGAAGACAATTAACGACAATCAATCTTTGAACTATATTTATTTTAATCTATACTAGTATATCGTCATATAATTATTCTAACATTTACAAAGGAAGAGCAGAAAATATTCTAGCCTCCCGAAAGAAAGAATAAGAGAAAATTCTTCTCATTCACTACAAAAGTGTATTTGAGTCAAAAATTTATTATAGTGGATTCAAATTGAATTACATCATCCCGACGACTGAATAAACTACTTGTACCAATGTTGTCAGCGCCCGACATTATTTAATTTCCAAACTCCTTGCTCCATAACAATGCATCAAGTTTTGCTAGTCTGTATACTTGGATCTCTCTTACCTTTCTTCTCTTCACTCTTATCCACTATACTTCAATTTAAGTACATAAATGTTTAATTTACATGAACTGTTATTTATTTGCAAATTGGGGTTTTCAAATAAAATCTTATTTGAAATTTTAAATACTTTTATTAATTTAATTAGTGTTAACATCCAATTATTCATTCTACAATATTAAAAAGAGATCATTAAGTTGCACTTGGAGTTCAATTTTACTTCCATTTGACAAGTCAGGAATTTTTCCTTCTTCAAAGGGCTCAAATCTAAGCATTTCAGAAATATCTGAAAATTCTCGCAAATGATAAATTTCACGATACGTTTGGCATTTTAGTAAGGCATTACTATCTTCTACAACTACGAGCACAATCCACTTTTGCGAGGAAAGGTTTTCCCCATACCATAAAAATCGAAAGAGATTTTCTCCTGTAATCTTAAGTCGAATCATAATAAGCAAAGGCAGCAGCGTCACAGCTCTTAAGCTGTGCAGTCACCTACCTAAAGTACTTGTCCATTCCTAAAATCTCCTTTCGTTTTCACAAACCAGCTTTTGCGTTCCCATTGGTCCAATTAGAGGAAAGGTTTTATTGAGAACGTAAAGACTAAGAGGATTACCTTGAGGATTATACACATGATACTGAACCGCATTTTCTACCGTGTCTTTTCGATTTATGAGAACTTTTAGGGGCAGAATTGGAAGTGCATATACATTCCTTTATTTCATGTTTGCATTGGGGAAAACTTAGTGAAGGGTAAGTAATTAGAAGGAATCACAAGTTCTTTGGTAATGCGAGCATCTACAATGAAGTTTTGTCACAATTTACTGTATTAGAATTGACTAATATAAAAAAAATAACCCAAGAAATATTTGTATTGTAATTAGTGTTTTTTTTTACTTTATGAGTTTGTGCCATGCACGTTATCTGAAAATATGTAGTTTATCAAATCTTCTTAGAGTCATAATCGAAACTTTTATCTTTATCGGGAACTTTTAAGATAACAAGATCTGAATACAACTTTTTTTGTTTTAATATCTTCCGACTTTACCCGGCCTGATTTTGGCCATGTGAATAATTTCAATCAGGTTCATTTCAAGTATTACTCGAGTGCTATAGAATTTTATACTGTGTAACTGGTCTTTCCCGAGTTATTTGTTATATGCTTCTACAACTTTTGTTGACTTTTCTAACAACTATACGGGAACACTGCAAATCTTTATTTAAATTGCAAACTCAAAGTGAAGAGCTCTAAGGTTTATTCGCCTTTGTAAGAGTTCGTAGGTAATAGTTATTGATTGCTTTATCTGATTGCTTAATTTCATGACTTGCTCGTGGTCTGATAATATTGTTTTGAGTGAATCATGTTTAGATGATAATGAAGATGAATTTCACTAAGATGTTTGAGAATTATATATATCTGACCTTGAGATTTTTCTTCTGAAGCCAATAGTGATTGTGACTCGGGAGCGTCCAATAATATTTCCCAATAATATCCAATGAAAAAACACATGTGCGAAAACCAGCTGTGCCAGCTTTTGTGTTCCTTAGGATTCCTGATTGATCTTTTCCAACGATAGAAACGAAAAATATTTTGCACTGTTTTGGACATTTTTTTATGATTTACAACAAGAACTGATTTACAACGAAACAAAATACTATGCTGATCAATATTTCACAATGTTCACCAATCCTGCTATCTGGTTTAAGAAATTATTTTACTTACATTACATTACAAAATTACATAACTTACATTACATTACAAAATTGCATAACTTACATTACATTACAAATTAAAATTTTTTTACCCATGATTTCAAGATAAATTTATCCTTGAAGGAGTTAGTTAATATGCATTAACAAAATTTCTTTGACTATTTTGAAGGATATATAAATAATTTATTCCATTTTTTATCTAATGACATTCATGCATTTAATTCCCTATTTTGAATCACTTTGGTGTTATTTTTTAACTTTTGTAGCACTTTAAGCTGTTTTTTGTGAAAAATTGTGGGAAATATTTTAAATAAATTTAAGAAAACATAATAACATAAAAAAACTGTCAATAATCAGTCTTTATATTTTGAATTGTTTCAGTTAGCTCATATTCCTTAAGTCTCCGTCAATGGTTAGAGTAGGTGATACAATAAAATACATGAACAATTAACCAATGTGGAGGTATACTTTTTCAAAGAAAGCTTTAAAGAATATTAATCCATTTTAAACTTATGCTAAATTATAAATTAAACTTTGCTCAGTCAAATGGGAGTGATAAATTTGGAATACTTCCTATAAAAATCATAACTCATGATATTCTGATGAATATGAAGTTGAAACGTATTTTCCACTCAAGTAAGTTTACACTTCACAGCAGAAATTTTGCCCTTTTAATTAACTCTAACAGGATTAGGTGATTTCAAATATAACGTACGAAAGGCTTGAATTTAGGTTTAAGGCATCTTGTTCCTTCTGTCTTTAGTCAAAAATTGCACTTATAATAAATGAAAATTTATGAAGGGATATATTTATACATAATCATAGGTTAAATATAAAATGTCTGGAAACCTTTAAGGATATCTTACGAGTCTTCAATAAGGAAAAATATGTTTATTTTATATCAAGTTCGAATAATCCTCACTTTTTAAGAATTATTCAAAGTAATGCGAGTTTATTTTTTTAGAATTCAGATATTTGTATACCTATGCATCTGTTTATATTCAAAGAAGTCATTTCATATACTCTTAAATACTATGATGTAGAAGCAAATAATAATTAATGGATGAATTTAATTTCATGAGTTATATATTTACTTTTAAGTACTTCTTACAAAAATTTCCCTATATTTTTAACTCACCAGTTAATTTTATTTCTCAGTTTATTGATAATTAATGAGTTCTGTATATTGAACTAAATTATGATTTCAAAATGTATATATAATAGCATTTAATTTTTAAATTTTATTATTTAAATTTTCAACAACTCTAAAAACATCATGCAATATCTAAAATTTGGAGTGTTTAGGGGAAAGAACTAAAAGTTCACTGCGTAAGAAATAAAGTCATTTTACACTGAGAAAAATATCAACACACTACATAAAGTAGACTTTGAGGAAGTTATACTAAAATCCTAAGAATTCACATTTTGAGAAGTCGTAAACTATTTTTAACAGCGAAGTCAAGAAATGCAAACTTTGAAGCATTTTAGTGGCTCAGTTACGTCAAAAGTATGCTTTTCGGAATTAGTAAATTTCGTTAGTAAAATATTAACCACTTGTTTCAATTAAATGATATACTTTTAATAAATAAAAGAAATGGATTACAACGGGCATCTCAAAAAGAATTAGATACACTTTTCAAGTGCTTTCGCACACTCTTACATATTACGCGAAAAATGCTAAAAACAGTATCTAATTCAGATATTTTCAATGTGTATGGAAACCTCTTCAAAAAAGAAATTATTATTGACCTCTTACACACAACTATTTAGACCTTCACATCTCCACAGAACACTGTCTGTCCTTCTTAGTTGTAATTGTGATCTGAAATTCTGTGGAAAGATAACAGAATGAGTATTTGAAGAGAGAAAAATATTTCGTTTTCCACTTTGTTTCGAAATAGGAGATTTTTTTTGTCTGTCTTGTTCCTTAAAAATAAATTCATATCTTTCCCTCAGCACACTATCAGTGTACAATTTCCCACGCGATTCGATATATCATCAAACGAAGAACCCACGACATCAAAAATAGAAAAACTGTTAACCTCAGGAAAAATAACGATTTTTTTTTCGGGCGTAAAAGTGAGATCAGAGAATATTGTAATTTTATTCAAAGGCATGTGGCTTTTATTTTCTTTAAGATATAGAATTGATTTCAGTAAAAAAAATTTCAAATTCTGATGGAAAGATAATAACACGAAATATGGTTTGAAGTAAAATTTTTAAAAAAAAGAATATGATTCATTGTATTATTAAAACTTTTTATTTGCGTTTTTATCAAAGGGTATCAAAATATAAAAATCAATCAAGAGAAAATAATAATCAAACGTCTCAAATGTAATTTTTTCTGAAATGCAAAAAAATAGATTATGATTCGGGAAATAAGTAAAACTGCATTTGTTTTCGCATTTTTTTAAAGTTTCGGTTAACATATCAATAAAATATGAAAAAAAAAAAAAAAAAAAAAAACCTCCTCGAAAATAATCAAATAGAGTTTTCTGTATCTATCAATGGGTTAAAAATACTTTAATTTTAAGAAAACCTTATTTTTTATTTCTCTCAAAACTAAAAGTAAAATGAGACCTTAAAAGGCTTCACATTTTGCATTTTCTTAAAATTTTATGTTAAAAAATATAAGGAGAGCTTTTATAATTCAATAAAGTTCTATTCATAAGAATAATAAACACTAGAAAATTTAATTTTAAAGTTTTTAACAAACGTACAGCACCACAGAGAAAAGTATTTGTATTTGAATGCTTCTTAAAAAGTGTTTTTTAAGGATTGCGGTACATCTTTTTAGAAGTCTGCTCTATGGATAATTCTGGTATTTTGAAAGGATAAAATAAGGTTATTCTTTTATACATCGAAAGTAATTTATTTACTAAAAACGCTCATAAATGTTATGCCTAACCCAATATTTCTAGAAAAATTATGGAAGATCTGAATTATACAATTTAATTTTAGTTAAAATATTGTTAAACTTAAATTTTTGAATTACGATTATGTTGAGTGTAAGTATTTTACAAAATTTAAAGTTATAAATGTTATAGAATGTAAGAAGATGAACCCGAAAGTAACGAAATAATTAAAAATGAATATTGAACTATTAATTATTAATTCCTCTTCCATAATTATTTAGGCATATAAATTCTACCTTTCTGTATAAACAGATCCATACTTATGCAGTTTTTTCAATGTTAAAATATGTCTTACATTGCTTTTGATCAAAAAAAAAATAAAGTAGGGTTCTTTTAAACATGGCAAGAAATAAGCACAATTTTCTTCATTAAATATGTCTAAGTTACTTTAAATTACATAAATTTTATTTGGGAGTGTACTATCACATTTAATCAACACATATATTGTCGTGTTGATAATTTGAAGAACACATAGAATAGTATAACAGAATGATGGGGCATCCATAAATAAAATGATTCAACTTAAAATCATCTTAAAAGCGATCTCAGGAATTTCTAAATTAAAGTATAAGAGAAAAATAGAACATTCAAACTATTATTTTATTAGGATGAATTTAGTTAAAAGAAATATTCTAATTTGAAAAGAAATCAAAATAAATTACTCGAGAATCTTACTG
Source organism: Nephila pilipes (assembly GCA_019974015.1). Lineage (NCBI taxonomy): Eukaryota > Metazoa > Arthropoda > Arachnida > Araneae > Nephilidae > Nephila > Nephila pilipes. The sequence goes on along the minus strand of BMAW01001739.1, from coordinate 703,407 downwards.
AAGTAAAGTAAGGAAATATGTAATGGACAGTCATGTTGCTGGAACGATTACCTGGAGTGTGTGAATATTCACCCCATGTATTAGCCAGCCGGGATGTTTGAGCATAACCCTATATAACATGTTTAGGACGGTCTTGAGAGAAGGATTGCGTGTTGTCGTTTTCCTGCAAGAATCCTCCCGCAGTAACAACTATTTTCTGAGCAGAAATATTAAGCAATAAATTATTTCCTAAGCTTTTTGCACATATTCGCATGAAATAAAGACATTTATCAATAACAAGAAAATCACAATGAGGTATAAAAATGAATACATAATACCTCAGCAACTGCATTAGTTTTTCATCTTAATGAAAATTTTCGAATTCCTGAATCGTTAAAAATAATTATTTAAAGCATACATTTCTACTAGTTAGTTAAAGCCTACGATTTGATTGACATTGATAGCTTTTGTTTGTTTAATGAAATACAATATGTGGTTTTTGACGTATTTTCGTAATTTATTTAAATAGTGTTTGTTGTAATATGGAAATTTGAGGAGAAAAATGGAAGTTTGTTCTGAGAAAGGGACAAAAATGATGCATGTAAGAAAATTAAAATATCTCGTTTTATAAATTTTGAATACTTTTTCGTAACTAACAGATCCACCACATTTCCTTACATTTCTCAGTTATGAAGAAAAAGTCTTTTTGGATTTATTTGGCAATCAGTCTTTTTTCCTTCATTTTTGAGATATGCTGTATCCCTCCTTAATCATAAGTTTATTGCCAATGATTTTGTTATTTCATATTATTTTCTAAAATATTTTTTGCAGCTTTCATTTAACAATAAAATCACCTTCTTATTCACGTGGTTGCTCTTAAAGCAGTTGGGAAAATGAATAAGAATATGATTTCTTAAATATTTCTATTTTCTATGTGTTTATTCAAATAATAAATTACGAGAGAATTTCATTTGAATATTAACGAAGCACAAAGGTAGGGAATGATGGTGAAAGAAGGAAAGAAAATTTTTCTCCTCTTTTTGCTTTAACGCAAAACTACAACCTAAAATTGAGATTTTCAAACTAGTATAAATTTACATCTAATTTATTTAAAGGAAGTAAAGTATTTAAAATTTTCAAAAATACATTATAGTTATAATTATTATAGAAATAGTTAAAAGTTATAAAATTTTCCTTTACTTCTATAAAACGTTTCTTTAATGTTTGCATAAAAAAAAATTTAATCCTTCATATTTTGATACCCTTACTTTTTCAAAAAATGTATTTGATTTTTTAATTAGTGAATCTATGTATATTCCTTAGAGTTATCACTTAGATACGTATGTATTCGTGTAAAGACAAACTTCAAATTTTATTTTTATCAAATTTTATTCACAAATTCTTTCACAAAATAATTTTTAAGAATCTATTCTAGACTGATACAAGAGTTTTGAATAAAAAAAACATAAACAGCAAATTATTTCATTTATAAATAATTTTAAATAAAAATGTAATAGATAGTATTTTTAAATATTGAAACGCTAACATCATCTTGTTTCAAATAATCTATTTTTGAGTATTCAATAATTTATCATCTATTTAAACTATTTTTTCACTATGTTCCCTTATTTTTCGAGGCTCATTAATTTTAGTTCCATTACAATTAAAATTAGTTTCATTATCTGAAATTGACAAACGTGAGAACAAAATTTACTTTTTAGTGGACAATAACACTCAATTATTACATAAAATTAAGTTCGTCTTTATAAATTGCATACATTCGAGAGCATTACTAAAATACACAAGTATATTTTCCTAAAAACACCACATAGTACCATTCCATAACTTTTTTGTGGAATACTTTTAATCTTTCTAAATTCAAACATTATATTGTAAAAAAAGATGTCAAATCTTAGTAAAAGGAATCAAAACAGACGATTGATTCCATTATGAAAACTCAAATTAGTATTCAAATATTAAAACAGAAGCAAACGCTAAAATATTAAAGCAGATGGTAAATTTTTAAATCTGATAACAATACTCTGCTCAGATAACAAAATTAAAGCAATAAACTTCAATAATTTTTATCGTCTTTTTTTACGAATGCTCCAATGCACAAACCGCTTCGTTAATTCATACCAAATACGAAGCTATATTTAGCGTCAGCTAATATTGCAACTAAAGAAAGAGACTTATGTCAGTGACCTTATATTTCCGAGACATTAAAATCGTGGTTTGGAATTATAACTTGTGGGATAGAACTTTATTCAATGAATATCTCTACTGTATTGTGACTGTACGATATTCGATGTTTTCTCTTTAGTAACTTCGTGAACTTTTTGGTAATTTGAATTGAGTAAAATAACAATTTATTGCCAACCCAAATGAAATGTGATTAGGTAAATTAGATAAAAATAAAAATTATAGTGAATTGAGTTAGGGATATTAATATATAAGTGAAGCATAATTGAAAGGAAAGAGAAGGTAGGGATAGAGGATGGAGACAGGCTGATAGATATTTTTAAATTGGATTGAATAATATTTTTAATCTTTTAGATTGAAATGACTCCTAGTTAATGTGTTAAGATAAGAATCGGCTGTTATCGAGAAGTTTTTGAATCAGAATGTGTGATTTGGTAAGCTAAGACTTTATTATTACATTACAAAATAGGATTGGCAGAGTAAGGAAGATTTGTGAAAGAACGACCACAGAATTTTTTTGATATTTAATAAGTTGTTTTATCCCGCTCTTAAGTATCTTCAATTGTAGTTTTGTAATTATTGACAACATAATTAGACTGAAAGATGGAGCTAGTATTAAGAAATGAATTAAGCACTTCACAGAGTGATTTATGAATATTTAGAGAAATTGTTGAATTTACACACATTATTCTTTAAGACGGTTTTCTTAAAATTACAACTTTCAAGATGCACATAAATTTCCTGTAGTTAAATACTTTTTCAGATTTCCAAATTAATCTTCTGCATTGACAGGCTCTATATCACGTTGAAAGTTTCATTATACTATGACTAAGAACTCAAACACTGAAATTTTAAAATTCATTTAAAAGTAAGAAAGTTACAATGTAGGCAAAGCACAATCATCATTATCCTTTTTTTTTTTATTTTCCCACTTAGTTAAGCGTAAAGAAAACAAATTTTTATATTTTGAGATAAACTGAACAAAGGGAGAGAAGTTAATTCGATTGTATCATTTGTGGGTCTTTTTTCTTCATACTTGAAAAAACTCTTTCAGCTGAATCATTTTGTTACTTATGCACATATTCATTTCCATGAGAAATTCCATTTTTTATCTCATTAAGATTATAAAACAAATAAAATGACCATCATAAATATTCAATTAAAAAAATTGATTTAACTTATTATTTTATTTTAAATACTTTTAAGTTTCTACAATTTAACCACACAATACTTGAAATCTTAGTAATTAAAACTCAGTAGTTTTGAAAGCGGAGCTTTGTCTTCATGTAAAACTTCAATGTAATAATAATTTTAGTTTGTCAAAAAATACCCATTTGAAGCCATCTATGATTATGTTTTCCCTCCACAATATCTTAAAATTGTATTTATGCTATCCTTATGTAAATGTATAACACATAATTTATATTAAATTTTTGGAATTGAATTTAAAAGGAGGAAATATGAAGGAGTTATGTGATGCACAAGCATATATCTCACTTTAGATGACTCAGAAAGTGATTGAAAGTAATCCAATACAATTTACACTACTCGTATTTAAACAATAACATTTATTTACCACATTAAAACAGTATTGTGTATAAATAAGACATCAAAACATGTCCATACAGATAGAACAAAATAAATCAAGAATATGTTTAAACATTTGCAAAAAGTAATTTCTTAGTGATAACTTAAGGAATACTACTTATATCCATATCATTGAGATATTGAATATAGCGATGAACAACCGTCAATTTAGTGCGAAGTCAGTACAGTTAGAATTAGAGCATCTAGCAAACAACTGCTTTCCAGAAGTTTAGTTCGTATCGCCGAGAGACGTTGAATCTACAAGTTTAAGCTGTCTTTTAACCATCTATGCTTAATTTGGTAAATTCAGATGATTTAAGTTTAGATAGTTGCCTGAGAACATTTTTCCGATCACCCTAGAAAACCCACAATTTTCATCTTTTCTTCCCAAATGGATAATTGCATTAATATAAATAGAAAAGCCACAGGTGCGCACGCAGAAAATTCAAAATTTGCGCATGTCTCTGTAGTATTTTTTTACCTACCACCTCATGGCAAGGTTAGAAGGTTCCAAGAGTTTCGAAGAGATTCGCGTCAAATGTGAGGAACATTTTTCCTCCTATATTCGCATTTAGGGAATAAAGTTATTAATCCACACATTTACCAGATCTTATGTGAAAGTTTTATTTTCCCATTTATTCTATTTGCAATTAAATAAAAACGAATCTAACCAAATAAAAAAATCACTTTTACTTTATTTATTTAATAAGTTTGAAATTAAAAAGTTAAATATATTTGTTTTCTATTTTATACAACTTCTCATCCACCAAATTCCATGTTATCAGAATCACAGGTATAGACAATAATCACTTATTTCAAAATAAAAAAACGCTATTCAATAAGATCTTATAAAAATAATATACAGATAGTCTCACAAATTAGAGATCTTTTTTTGTTAAGAGAGAAGTTTCTGTATTATAATAAAAGTTTCTATTGTTTAGCCAACTTTTCTTTGTACAACCGTTTGCATACATTCAGAATTATTCATAAATAGGAGCCTTAACCTATGTAATAAATTTTCACATTTTTATGTTTCTTTAACTTGTTATACATTTCCAAATATTAGGATTATGTTTCTTTCTCATTTTATTAAAATCTTAATTCTCAAAAATTATCAGTATTTTAAATATCACATTTTGTAATATCCTCACTTATGATACCAAAATTGACGTTCTTCAATTATTCACAAAATTTGAAAACGTCCTCCAACAAACAATAGTTTGTTCTTCAGTCTCAAACCTCATACGCTAAGTATATATGTTTTTGAAACATATATTTTCATCGTACATTTCAATGCAAGTTACCTAAGCTCTGCATGTTTATTTTGCGCAATAGTCGTTGGAGATGTACCCATTCTTCTTAAAGTGAACATCGACATTCTTGAACTTATAATATTTGGATAAAGAAATTTTTCGAATACAACTGCTTAATCTGACCTTTACAACTGAACAATGTTTCTGAAATCCTTGTGCGGCACTAATTAGTTTTGCCATTCTGCTTTCAACCGTCTGATATGATCATCCTTTTATTTTTCCTCAGTCAGTTTCTTCCGTGAGAAATCTTTACCGAAATCTGTATTATTTTGAAAGAACATCAATGACAAATTCGAACAATTTCTGATCAGAGTATTATGGAACGGAATGTATTATAATTCCACCTCTGAAAGTAAGCATTTGATAAATTCCACGTATAACTATCATATTATGTTTTCTTACGTAGGATCTGGAATTAATTGAAAACTATGTTATTTTTCAACCAAGTCTTATCAAGTGAATTTATGCACATTCAAACCTGAAGTTGATCCAACTTGTATGTAAAAATATTCTAACAAAAAATAACGATATATAAAAATTAATTTCGGCTGGAAATTCTTAGTAATAACTTTCTCAGCCTCATGTTTGGTGATAGATTTATTTCATATTTTACAAACAAAAGTTATTAATAATTGTTTGAGTCGTTCACAGTAGCCTAGAGATCATGGTAGCGAATTCGTGGCAGGAGTACCTTATGTCGAGTCTCGGGCAGAGCCCTGACGCCATTCAAGACCTCTCGTGTCACGGGGCTAATACGCGTTAAAACAGTCAATGCTCCGAGTCCTCCCCTTGGCATGGTGTGGACGTTTGGAGAGCAATGTGCCAGCTCAGGTATCGTCCTCGTCACTTTACCGGGATCGAAAATTATGCGGTCCGTGGCCAATAGCTCTAATGTTGCTTCTAAGTGCAACGTTAACAATCAATCAATATCTATTAGAATTAAATCGTGCTATTTTAAAGAGTTTGTCCAGTAAATATCGGGATTTATTTTTTCCTTGGTAGAAAAGAGGTGGAGGATGGGTTTTTTGGAAATATGGGTTACGTCGGATCTAAGTATGACATTAGTTCAGAGAACCATTTTAGTTTCCTTTGGGCCATCGCAATATATAGATTTCACCCAAAGTGAAAGTGTGTTTAATGCTTGCGGCAAGAATGAAACCATACGAACTATCTTACAACATCTTGTCATGATTTTTTTTTTAACTGAGCTATCCGCAACTGAGATTTGCAGTACGGTTTGTGGCATTTACAAAGACGAAATCATGTTCTGTTTTGTTTCAACGGATTTCATTTTCAACGGATTTCTTTTTAACTTCGTATTCCTCTTGCCATGTTTGGGAGTAAGTTATTTCGATCGTGCAATGATTTGCCTTATTCTGTTTCTATTATATTTGAATTTCACACAATCCTACCATAGTATAAAGGCCTTTGCGAAAGTCACTCTGCGTCAATATATTATGTGTAAGAAAAAATTCAGGTTCTGAAATCGAACATCGTAGTAAAACAGACTCAGAGGTTACTTAAAAGGTAATGTAGGTGAAAACGAGTTACACACTATATTCTGTACCTTAACACTTTTTCATATTAACTGCAGTTCTAGAAATAATAAAAATTATAATATATAATTCAAGCATTTTCATCTCCACTATTTATGAAATTAAGTTTGCGCATCTTTAACAAAAAAATTACAACAATAACTTAAATTGCATGAATAAAGTGTGTGATATCACTAAAGTTATTTTCGTTGTTGTTATAGCAGCTATAATATTTAAATACTTCATTTTAAATTTCACTAAATATTTTTATTTAATTTTACGTTAAAGGTATTAAAATGTTTTTTATTCAATCTTCATATTTGAATATATTTAAGCATTAACTATTAATAATGCTCTTCATTTTACTTATAAATGAAAAACATTAATATTTTGTTAATGGTTAATACTGGTTAAAATTCTAATTTTTAACACATAGTTAAACATGCCATATATACACACACACACATATATATATATATACTCGCGCAAAACATTAAGAAAAGTTTGCAAGTTACGTCTCTTTTCACAAAACTTCTTGAGCCAAAGGTATTAAATAAGCCACCAACATTTATCCAAATATTTAGAGTAGAATATGTAAGCGTATGCGTGCATGTATACAAGTCTGAGAGCTGATATATTATATCTGAGACCTGATATATTATGTTTCCGCAAATTTGAACGCTCGTACTCTTCAGTCACATTCTCGTACTCATGAATCACATTCATTTTCTTTCTAGCAAGAGTTGGGTAAATTTGAAAAGGTACCAGATAAAATGAATAGTCTCGAGCGTTTGGGTAAGAAAAAAAAAAGGTAGAGAATTGTCCGCAGGCAGGAGGCAAGCTGCTTGCGAGGACAAAAGGCTACAGAATTCATTGTAACGACTTGCTTGGTTTGCAATTTGTAAAAACAGTTTCAAGATAATGAGTTCATACCGACGGGACTTGTACAACGTTAATCAAAATCCAAAACAGCTAGGGAGGATCATTATTTGGAAATGTTGGCTTGGCGACACTGCATCATGTTGCCACTGGAACCCTAGTTTCCTTGTCTACAATGATCCAAAAGCATCATGAGAAAGGACTTTATGACAAATGTCCCGTTGTCTGTGTCACTCTCATTCCATCTCACCAGACCACGTTTAGCATATGGTGCAGAGAACATGTACCTAGGATAAGACTTCAGTGGAACACTGGGCGTTTTACAGATGTCGAGACTTATTAAATATGGCAATAGCCTAGATTCGGCAATTTAAATTACTTTATATCCCCTTTCTGAATCTTTATTTTCTGATATATATATATATCAGACCTATCAGTCATTAATGAACTGGTAGATAAACTTTAATTATAGATTTGAAAATGAGGTAGAGATATTAGACCCTATATAGAGAAAACTGCAAAAACATTTTATAATAGTATATATAAATACAATTTCCTGGACCCTTGAAACAATATGTAAAAATATTTTTACTGTAATATAGGGATGAATATTTTGAAAACAAGGATCTTCTTTCAAAATGTGAAAACAAGAAAACTACTAATAAGTCAGACACCTTTCATAAGAAATTAAATTATATTAAGTTAAAATAATTATAATAATAATAATTTAATTATATTAACTTATATATAATTAAGTTAATTATATATAAGTTAAAATGTGGAGTCATTAAACAGTTATGCACGTTTCAAGGATTACTTTTTGTTAATTCCACATTTTAACTCCTCTCTGTTAAATAACTCAGTTAACATTTCCACATGTGTTTCTGACTCCTAAATTCTATAAGAACCGGATTAAATTCGGAACTACATATAGTGGTTATAATACATACATAACTAAAACTAGTAAGATTCTGCATGGTGTTTTGAGCAAAATTTTGGAAAAACGTGAAGGAACAGCTATTATTAAGAAATGGCATAGAAGTAATTAATTCGATAGGATATACCCAAATCAAGTCGATTTATAGTTATGATATTCGGGATCCATTTAATTTAATTAATGTAGAGGATATGATTAGGGCTCTTATGATACTCTATGAAAAATATAACTTGGAAAATACGATAAACCTGATCAAATTTAGGAACCTTATGCAATTAGTTCTGCAATGAAATTATATTATTTTCAATAAAAAATGTACATACAAATAAAAGGCTTGCTTCGAAGAGAACCATCTTGCAAAATTCTAGCTAATCTATATTTACTTGTCTATGAATCAAAGTACATGAGTATGTCTCTGCGTTTATAAAGATACATGGACGACCTAATAATTTTAGTAAATGTAGAGATTATAAGCCGAGCATTGATTTGAATTCCAACTATTTGATTTTATTTCAGACAATCTCAGATACTAGTAAGGCTGAATATCTAGATATGGAACTACAGATAGTAGATTAAACCGTTTATAGTAATTTATATGATAAAAAAGATGCATTTAAACTTATTGTAATTAAAGTGACTTACTACAAGGAGAGTAAAATTCCCATATCCATATATAGAAACATCATTTTAAACTTCCACCACCGTAATAAAACGCTAACTATTCAAGGTAACGACAGACTCATTAATATTTGAAGGAGATTGTATACAGTGTAATTAGAATTTTTGAAAAAATATATTCATAGAAATTTGTAGGGTGATCCATATTAATATGCATTTAAAAATTAACAAAAAGGACTTTTTGGAGACTTGGGAGTATATTGAAAAAAAATTTCCGTAAATCAAATTTGATATCTAATATGTGTATTTTTTTATATTGTGAAAATGTTCTCACCAAGTGATTTATTTTACAAATTTATTTAAATGAATTTTTGATATTCATTTCTTAAGGAGTGAAAGTTTATTCTGAAATAATTTGTGACCTTATAGAAGTTTTAATCTGAAACATAAAGGCTATTAGGTTTCAGGACGTTCAAGGAATTTTCAATTAAAAAACAAAAACACCACAAAAGAATAGGATTACTTAGACTGATAGTTAATTTTTGTTCAATTTTTTATTGTTTACATTTACAGACACATATTTTATTCAATTTATTCAAAATATTTTTAAAAACAAAAATTCAGGTTTTTCTGTTTCTGAGGATATTATTCCTATTGGTGATTGTATTGATTTTGAAGTGTTTATTAAATATCCCCAATTTTGAAACTTATCCAATTTGAATTTAATAAAGTATTATTGATATTCACATCATATCTTGCTGCATTGCAAAATATAAGAGATCTTAAGCATTTGCACTGCAAATCATAATCACATTTAGCTCAAAATCTTATAATTTGGCTTTTACATCTGTTATGAATGGACTTATTTATTTTAAAAGTTTGGACTAGGGTATTTTCTTTTAAATTTTTAAATCTTTATCTAAAAATTTTTAATTGAATAATTTTGATCTTAAAATTTTGTAATAGAGGTATCTTGTGTGCCTTTCATTTTCTTGTTTCTTTTGATTACCTTATTACAATTTGTCTTTTAGAGTGATCCAATTCTTGCTAAAAAACATGCACTGGGGGAGGCTTGGTACCATAGAACATTTAACACAACCATTTAGTCTCCAGTCTGAATGTGTAATTTTTGTTTTGTTAAGTATTCAGTTTATTCTTTTTTCTCCAATTTTAATTCAATTTTTATACTTTTCCATTACTTATTTCTATAAGCATTTTCTTCCCTTGTTGATTTTCAGATTTTATTTTTTCTCTTATTCGTTATGTATTTCTTAGTAATAATTTAATTGTATTTTCCAATTTATATATATATATTATATATGTAATATATATATATATATATATATATATATATATATATATATATATATATATATATTATATATATAATACATATATATATATATTATATATGTATTATATATATATATATTGGCGTATGGCCAATGACCAATATCAATTGTATTGACGTTCAATAATAGCCAATGTGTGTGTGTGTATGTTAAGCCATTATTGTTGCGTGTGTGTGTGTGTGTGTGGCAGCCAGCCAATGTGTGTAACCATATGTATGTGTGTTGGCCAGTGTGTTGCGTATGTGTGTGTGTGTAACATGTGGCGTGATGACATGTGTATGTGGCAATACAATAATAACCAGCCAGCCAGATTACATGCGTTGCGTGTGGCATGTGCAGCCAGCCAGCAGCCAGCCAGCCAACAGCATATAATAACCAATGTGTGGCCATGTGTTAGCATGTGTGGCAGCAGCCAATGTGTCACTATTCAGTAATGATGGCAATACAGCCAATGTGTAATGTCTCAACAACCAGCAATGTTATGTGTTGCGTGGCCAGCCAATGTGTGTGTATGTAATAATGTATGTTGGCCAGCTAGCCCCAGCCCAGCCAGTATTTGTGTGTTATTATTAGTACGTTGTATTATTATTGTGTGTCTTATATGTGTGTATATTATATGTATTGTAACTTGTATATTGTATATATATATATGTATATGTATGTATATAGTGTATTATGTATGTGTATGTTATGTGTATATTATATATTGTATGTATGTGTGTATGTTATGTGTGACAATATACATATTTAATATAATATATATGTATATTACATATTAACCTAGTAATAATAATAGCCTTATGTTATGTATATGTATGTAACCATGTATATATATGTTATGTGTAATTATGTACCATATATTCCCTTATGTATGTATGTATGTAATAATAGCATGTAATAGCCATATGTAATGTTGACTGTTTCCAAATATTTTTTGGGATCGGATGGAAACTCGGATTTGAGACCAAGGTCGTGGTCAAATGCCGTTGACAAATCGGCCTCACTTTCACGAAACAACTTCAGTTTTCTCTGCCCTCAAAGCTGCAAGCATTGAAGTGTCCCGCTCAACATGCGACTCTGAGAGAGACCAACAGTCACGATGTGAAGAGGTGACTCACTGAAAGAAAATGCATAATTTAGTTGGTAAAATAGTATTGTTTAAAAAATAAAGTTTATGGAATGGAAAGAAGAATTAAAAGGGAAACGAGTAGCAAATTATGCGATAATATCATGCTACACATACCCCCACAAATATATATATATATATGTATAAATATCACTTATTAAGTGTACTTAGAGGAAAAGAATAGTTGGAAATTTTTGGAAACAAATCTCAATTTCGGGAAACTATATTTTAAATATAAAAAAGATTTACTTTAACCAATATACAAATCACGTAAAATACCGGATGTTTGACCCATAGTCTTCCAAGCTATTACTTTAGGACTACTTAATTGCTATAAAATAGTCTCTCTGCCAACACCTCACTCATTTTTATTCCTCCTGCCTACAAAGAGATAACTCTCTCTTTATGAAAACAGAAGATTCTTATCAGATTAGTATCAGACAGTACACAAAATTCTCAAGTTAATGGACAAATCTT
>BMAW01001739.1:644493-691377 GCA_019974015.1 Nephila pilipes | reverse complement strand
GTTTTTTGGGAAAGTGTTCTCACAAGGATAGTTGTTAAATTCTATTTAAACAATTTTTGATACTCATTTCTTAAAGAAAAATCTGGCAGTTCATCGATAATTGTGATCTTTTAGTAGTTTAAACTGAAGTAAAAGGCTAGTAGGTTTCGCAGGCGCGTTCAAGAAATTTTCAATTAAAACAAAAAAGCTACGAATTCTGCAAGGTGCAAAAGAATAGAAGTACTTGGCAAGTAATTTTGTTGAATTTTTATTTTGCATTTGATGATTCACATGATTCTATGTATTTATTCAAATATTTTTAAAACAACAAAAATTTGGGTTTTCTGTTCTCTGGCGATATATTCCTATTGATTAGGCCATTGATTTTGAAGTGTTTATTAAATATCCTGAATTTTGAAAACTTATCCAACCTGAATCTAATAAAGCTATTATTGATAGTTCATCATATCTGCATGCCCATACTGCAAAATATAAGAGATCTTAAGCTTTTGCACTGCAAATCATAACAATTACTCAAAAATCTTGATAATTGCTTTAAGACCATCATTATGAGAATGGACTTATTTATTTTAAAAGTTTCATTAGGTATTTCTTTAAATTTTTTAAATCTTTATCTAAAAATTTTGTAATTGAATAATGATTTGTAAAATTCTTTGTAATAGAGGTAAATTTGGTATGCCTTTCATTTTAGCATTGTTTGTCTTATGATTCAACTTATTAGAATTTGTCTTTTAGGAGTGATCCACTTTGGGTTAAAAACAGCACTGGGAGGGGCTTGGTACAATAGAACATTTTAACATTTCAAACTTTGGGTCCAGTCTAGATGGTAATTCTTTGTCTGGTTCAAGTCATTCAAGTCTACTCATCTTATTTCTCCACATTTCTATTCAATTCTTTACAACTACTTCCATTATCTTGATCTTACTTAACCTATCCTTTTTCCTGTTGGTCATAACACTGATTTATTCTAGTTCGTTTCTAGACTCATTATTGTTCCAGATGTCATATTATATATATATTATTATATAGTATATATATATATATGATAAAATATATAATATATATATATATATATAACATTAGTATGATATAATCATATTATATATATTTATATATGATTATATATATACAGTACATTATATGCATTACATATATATATATATACATATATGCATTCCATATAGAGATACATGATATATTAGGCATATATTTGAGGTAAAAGGTATTACATATATATATACATATATATACATATATATATACACATTGCTGTTATACGAAGGTTTATAGAATATTGGGACATTGAATACTGGGATCGATACGCATCACTGCATCAATTAACAGACAGACAGAGCTATTGGCTTCACGTCAAGACACATGACATTATTACGTTATTTCATTACACACTGGCCATTACTACACAGCTACACATACGCTACCATACTGGTCATTACACATGGAGCACATGTATGTTGCTTTTCACATACATTGCCACACAAGGCCAGCCATGTTTTACATTATTGGAAGGACACATGGACAATTTTATCATATTAGTGAGCATGTATTGCTTGTTGAGCCATTACCATTGGCTTACTACGCTGGCCATGGCCATCATGTTAACACACACACACATTATTGTTTAATGGCCACTGGTATTGCTGTATTGGCTGGCCTTTATGTCAGGGTCACTCAGATACGCACATATCTGATGTTGTACCACATTGGCTGGGGATGCATGTTATTGCTCTGAGGATTTTTTTAAACATTGGGATATTGGCGGGATATTACACACATATTGGCCATTGCCATTACTAACATACACACACATTTTATTCATTATTGGCCAATAGTCAATATATATATTGTGCATGTAATATATATAGTTAGCTATATGCATATTATACGTATTATATATGTTGTTATACAATATATGTAATATATATATATATATATTATATATATATATGTTAATATATGCAAGAAAAGGAGTAGGGTTATATATATATGTTGCTATATATATTATATATGTTAAGCATTATGCATTATATAGTTAAGGCATTATATACGTAATATATATATATATGTTGTTAAGAAGGCGTTATATAAGGCGCTAGTTATAAAGTGCTGACACTGGTTCTAAAGCCATCTTTGGGATCGGGATGAAACCGGATTTAAGTACCAAGGCTCTTCAAATGCCGGACAAATCCGGCCTCACTCTCCTCAGAAACAACCATTCTCGCCCCAAAGCCAAGGGTCCATTGAAGTGTCCCGGCCAAATGACGACTCTGAGAAGACCACATCACAAAACGTGAAAGGTGACTTACTCAGAAAGAAAACAAATTTATTGGTAAAATAATATTGTTAAATAAATAAAGTTTATGAGAATGAAAGAGTTAAAAAGAGGGAAACGAGTGCACTATGTGTAATATCATGCACATACATACCTTCAATAAATATATTATATATATATGTATAAATATGCACTATTGAGGTTATTATGAAAAAGAATAGGTTGGAATTTTGAAACAAATCCCAATTTCAAAACTATGTTTTAAATATAAAAAAGATTTACTTTAACCAATATACAAATCACGTAAAATGGTCGGATGTTTGACCCGAAGTCTTCAAGCATTACTTTAGGATCATCTGCTATAAAATAGTTCTCTCTGCCAACACCATCACTCTTATTCCTCCTGCCAAAAGAGATAACTTTCTTTATGAAAATAGAAGATTTTATCAGATTAGTATTCACGACAGTACACAAAATTCTTCAAGTTAATGTGATCTCAAATGAGTTTTATAGTGCTGAGCACGCGTAGAGAGGTCTTCTCAGATAATAACAAAAAGGATTTTGTTTAAATGTGTCAATGACATAGATTAATTAGACATATAAATTTATGTGTGTATATATATATATATATATATATATAAGGTGGAGAAAGCATACATCATAATTCACATACTGGTAGACTCAAAACTCAGAGTAATATTCTACATAGACAACTGAAAGCAACAGTCATTTGTTTCAAAATTGACTTCGGTTTGACTGAAAGTGCAGAAATGAAATCAAAGACATACACAATGAATTCCTAACAGCAAAATAATGTATTCTTTAAAATC
Source organism: Nephila pilipes (assembly GCA_019974015.1). Lineage (NCBI taxonomy): Eukaryota > Metazoa > Arthropoda > Arachnida > Araneae > Nephilidae > Nephila > Nephila pilipes. The sequence goes on along the minus strand of BMAW01001739.1, from coordinate 688,257 downwards.
GCTTTATTTATCTTTATTTTGTTGAAAGTTCATTGACCATCAAGAAGTGAAAAGAACAATAATAAAGTATAATTTCCACCGATTTGTATTGGAAAAATATTCTTCTTGATGCCATTTAAAATTCCATAAAATGTAGAAATAAAAGTTATATGCAGAAGAAATGAACATAAAAAGATTCCAAATGTCTTTTGAATCTCTTATATAAGAGACTAAGTAGAAATAAGTTTTTTACCTTGAGGCATATTCTTGTGAAAAATTTTATAGAAATGTAAAAAGTTTTATGTAGATTTTAATTGTTTTATTTAAGCTTCAATTGAACGATTTGAAATTGATGATAGATCTCAGAATTGTGTCTCTGTATATTATGAGGGTGACACCATTGGCCTTCATTCGCCAACTATTATATTATTAAAACATGAAATATTACTGAGGTTTGATAAATTCTATAAAATTAGGCAATGGACTTGACTGGATTCGAATCTACGAATTGACTGTACAATACTGGTTCATATTTGACTACATGAATATTTGGCTGCTACAGTGACTTTTAAAGCAAGAGGGTAAATTTAATGTGTATACATGGATTTACATAAATAAGTATGTACATTTCAAAACATTTTTTTTTTTTACTTAAAAGTTTATTTTTATATTTTGAGTCTATAATATATATATAATCACAAAAAAAAAAAAAAAAAAAAAAAAAATGCGGGTCTTTTCTATAAATTATAATTAAATCTGTTAATAGTATTCTGAGAAATGATTCTCAAGAAAAGAATTAAAAGCGGGAATATCTTAAATGCACGCAAGAACACAAAAACTCTCCTAGGTTTTGTAATTATTTACTTTATTTTCTTTTTTGTATTTTCCTCGTGTTTTAATTGTTTGTACTTTCTCTAAATTAAAAAAAAAAAAAACTGGTCATATAAAGTTTCAAAATGCTTCCGAAAAATTTAGCAAAACTCTTCAAAGTTACTGAGTACTTATTAATTATTTCAAGAATACTTGAAACTCCTCTTCAGCAAAATTTGTCAGGTAGCGCTATTCTACTTTTGAGTTCTAAGAAAGCATCTTATTTTTCCTCATTTATTGTTAAATTAATAATGATGCAGTAGGTTTGTTTTCAGTTCGTTTCTCTCTCTCACTCAGTTAAAACGACATTAAAGTATAGGTCATGATTGGATCTTCCAAAATTCTTATGGAACAAAAAGTTTTATATATAGAACCCAAATAAATCCCTTAATATATTCAATGAATATAAATTATCTTTATATTCAGTTATTCATTTGCGTGTCCAAAATTATGATTTATCGCAAAAAGTGTTATAAAGGAAATAATAATAATAATAATAATAAAATTATACTATTTTAGGACTGGCCCTTATATTATCGTATTTGTACCACTATATCTCAAACAGAATAGGAAAAGGCAAACGAAAATATTAAGTTGAAACATAACCAAATATTTTCCAGTTTTCTACCGAAGAATATGCTCTTAAAATAGAAATGTCCCTTCCTGTATAATAGTCGAGTCATTTTCTATCATTGAACGTTTTTAATTCAATAATAGTTTCATTCTTAAGGGTGAAAAAGGAATAGCATTAAAACATTCACCTATCAATAGTTTCATTGTCGCATATTCATACATGTATTTCTCAGGATAAAACTGATATTCGGCAATGTTATACTAAATTATTTTAGATTTTCAGCGTAATGATAAAATGATATGCAAGCAAACTGGCACTATATAATTTTTTACTGTAAAGAGTACAAATTCTGTTTCTCAAAAAATGTTGAATAGAGAAACTGATGTACAGACATAGCATTAATAAATTAACAATTTCTTATCACTGAATCTGAGACTGAGGTAAAATTACTTCATTATTACATCTTAAAGGAAATCGTTAATTGTTGTTCTGGTACACTGCACATCTTGAATGTCTATCGTACATTATAAATTCAAAATGAAATTCATAGTCATAAATAATATATTCATAAATTCAAAATAAAATTCATGGTCATAAATAATAAATTCATAAATTCAAAATAAAATTCATAGTCATAAATAATAAATTAATAAATTCAAAATAAAACTCATAGTCATAAATAATAAATTCATAAATTCAAAATAAAACTCATAGTCATAAATAATAAATTCATGGATTTTTGGAATGGTATAAGAATTTTTTTTTTGCTTCACTATTTTGAAAATCCTAGCTAGTTTTGCTTCCTGGAAATGCGTCAGGGGGAGGGGGAGAAAATAAAATTTAATTTTCATGTTATACTTTTGAATTGGAAAGTATTGTTTTTTTTCCCCTCTCAGACATTCAAGATATTGTTTATGAAATTTTGCAATGGTGATAACATTGAGTATTGATATGAAATTTCCAAATAAATCAGTAAGAAAAAATATAAATCCTTTTTCTGAGTATCTTTCGTATACATGGAATATTATTTTCAGTTCGTTGAAAGTTCTTTTATTATTATTATTTTGATGCATGTAAATTGTTATATTTTTTATTAAAGATTTTACTTCAGAGTACTAAAAGTAGAAATTAGGAAAATTAGTAAGTTTTTGAAACGAATCCGATTTTTTCTCATAATAGTTGAAATTTTTCAACGTTTGAACATGCACACATGTTGCAAACAAGACATTTATAATTAGTTACTTGTTGTTATTTTCTTCTAATTTGTAAATAAGGTTTATTAATATATAAAATTAGACTGAAGTAAATCATTTTTATTGATTCGTATACGATAAGAATGTTTGTGTTTCAATCATATATGGTAAATGATGCATGGAATTGATTTTCTTGAAATCTAACAAATATTCAGTTTTAAAAATGTCTATTCTATCAAGGATACTACTATTTTTATTTTACAAAAGGAACTATAGTTTGTTATTTTTGTCTTATATATATAAATTTAAAACATAGTATAAGTTTTAATAAGTGTATTAAACACTAACATTTTATGCTTTCAAGAAATTTAATTTACTTTTTTTAAAAAACTAGAAATACGTTTTGGACATAAAACATGTGCATTTGGAAAAAATGAATTATAAATTTTCAAAATGAATTGTTTACTCATCTTAAAAATACATACATGAAAAACTGAATAAAAATATTTCATTGTAAGATATGGATGGAGCTTCTAACTGAGATTCCATTTTAAATCCTAATAAACTAAAATAATTTGACAATCACTAAGAAAAGAAATGAGTAACTGTTTTGGAGGAGTGTATATATATATAACTATATGTCTTTACAAAGTACTATTAAACATCCTGTCGACTTTGTTGTAGATATTAAATGTTTCTTCTAACAAGAATGAAACCTTTCGAATGTACGGCCTAAATAAACAGTCCTTTTTTCATAATAAGATGATTTATTGATGGCGCTTGCTAACTGGTATCAGATTTTTTTCGCCCACAGGATAATATATAAGGTCATCCATTGCAGTTGTTTTCCTATTGCGCCCATCACCAACCTTTCTAACAGCTGTACCTATGGTTTGAAAAGCTTTCCCAGGTCGTCAATCGACACTTTTGTTGATTTCGAACTCTTGAGCTACACTGGTCAAACTCCGCTCCTCCTCCAGCTTCCAGATCATTCTTCCTCGAGTGAAGTTTACCATGTGATTTCTTTTAGCGATATATCACTAGAATTCACTACCACTTTCAGCGAATGTCTTTAATTGCGCCTCCGTTCTTCCTATTATTTTAGTCATGAATTGCGCGTACCGACCTCATGCGTTTTTCTTACATTCTCTTCGCCTATGACGTTTTGTTCTTGACATTTGTATAGGCATCATCTTTCTACTGAATTCGTGTTCATTGCACAGATCGCAATAACCACTTTTCAACCATTTCATGGCTATCTGCTTAAAATTTACATTAGTGGTTAAGATTTCCACTATACCATTATATATATATATATATATATATATATATATATATATATATATATATATATATATATATATATATATATATATATATATAATTTTAAAACAAATACACAAAAATTATTTATCAAAATGTTGCTAAAAAGCATTTTAGTTACACTTTGATGAAATATTTCTATATATTTGTTTTAAAATTTATCCTTCTTTTCTTTGATTAAATTTCATAAAGTAACAATATCTTCAAATAATAAGAGACGGCCAATAAAGCTTAGTTAACTTTTTTCAGTAGAAATAATCTTCTATGAATTTAAAGGGAAAGAATATTAATTAAAAAAGTCATTATAATGCATTGATCGCCTCAAGCATAAAAAATTCTCCGTCGTCGAGCCTTGAAATTAAATTATCGTTTCAGAGGTTAGTAATTGAAAACTAAAACTAAAAGGTAATTTTCTCTTCTTGTTGAAACTAAATTAATCATGCAAAATCAGTTGTAGTGAGAAGTAATTTAATAACGGAATTGTGATCAATAAAATTCATAGAGTAGTTCTGGAATATAAAAAGTATATGCATAACAACTCGAGATTGGTTTTGAAACAAAAATATTCTTAATTTAAATAAGATGAAAAAAAAAAGATTATGTTTTAATCATCAGGCAGAATTTTTTTTATTAGTGAAACAAAAGATTCTCAGTGATAATTTTTTATAAGTATATTTCTGACATCTCTTGCAAAGAACGTTGTATGTGAAGGCATAACTTATTTAGGAGCTCCATTTTAAAATTGGGATAAATGAATAATTTTTTTTCCTGAACATCAAAAAAGCATTAATAATGTCTTTGTTAAGAAAACAAATTAAACTAATATATACTTGATTAAATGGTAAATTTCATTACATTGCTACAAGAATTATAGGGAATAAAAATACAGAAGAAAAGTCATTGAAATCTGATTGAAAACATAACTGTTTAACGTTAGAAAATCTATTTTACTTACTTTTAAGAGTATAAGTCAATGTTTTTGCTTCTTAAACAAAATGTATCCAGAATGTGTTCATAACATAAATTACCTGCATTTGTGAACATATTTAAAAATGTAAGAAAGGCCTTGAAAAGGAAGGTATAGGATCACAAACAGAAAATATGATTTTCATTATTACAAAGGTTTGGATAAAATATGCACACCAATTTCTGTTTAATTGGCAACGTAGCCCTACATCATTAAAGTTTATATTATTTTAAATTTTAAATGTGAAAAGTGTTTGAATAATGATCAATAGTATATTTTAAATTGTTTACATTATCCAAAATGAAAGGTTTAAAACATTGGTAAATACAAAAGTTTATAAATATAATGCATGACTTTAGTTCGTTACATTTTTAAAATAATCTTTTCATTTAAATTGTATGCTCATTAATAGATATGGAACATTTTAGGGAAAGTCTCAAGTTACAAATTATTAAAACTTTGATTTGTTTCCCTTTTGCATGGCATTTAATTCAAATAAATTTTAACAACAACGTATTAATTTACTCTCTCTAGTAAAACATATTTTCTAAGTATATTTTAGCACAATGCACTGAATCAGAACAAACAGGAGAAAATCGTTTTCAATTCATAAAACATTTTATGTAGGATTCATTAAAATAACAAGATTAATTTAAATTATCCTCGCAAAATAAATTTTCTAGAAATTTATTCTCATCTTGCATTTGTATTTAATGTTCCTTAATTTACTAACTTTCATCAATATTTAGGTTTTGAAATCAAATATCTTATATATTTATTAATATGTATCTAGATGCTTTAAAGAAGTATTATGAGGATTTGTAGTTTTCCATTATCGAGCTATAAATTTCAAAAATAGACCAGTGTTGCGAATGTTTGTTGTTGCATGATTTGGAATGGTCTGATTACACACCGAAATGTGATGATTAGAAATTTTCTTAAAATGAAAGACACGTTCATTTTGTTTCCTACTGTAAAATATGGTACATATACATCCATAAATATTTTGTTCAGGTTCTATTCATTAATGCATACTAAGATGTGTTTTCTAATCATTCCGAGTTTACTATAATCCTGATAAAGTCCTTTAACCTAAAAGTAATTTCCAGAGTAACTGTTGCGCATATATTTTACATCTCATTTATATTCTACAAGTTAAATTTTTGTAATTCGAATAATAACCAAAGTGTGAAAATGTAACGAGATTATATCATTTGATGAAAATTAAGAAACTTATCGAAGGAAATACTTCCCAATATTATTACCTATTTTTATTCAGTTCTATATTAAATTTGATAACCATCTCATAGTAAAATGATTTTTTCGTCTTATTCTTAAAAACCAATCTTAATCTAAAGAAATTTACACGTGATAACTCTTTTAACGAATGAATATTCCTTCCTTAGTTACTTTTAAGCCGTTACAATATGTTAAGATGCTTTCTAATAGAAATAAATACTTTGTTTGATAAGACAAAACTAACTGCTGGAATAAGATAATTATAAATTTTTTTAGAATATATAATATTTTATAGTATTTCAGAATCAGCCTACCCTTTAAAAGTAAAACAATATTACAAATATTTCTTAGAAGAGATGGAATATAATTATTGTCAATATTGATAAGACTGCTTAAAATTGCAGATTCTATGTTCTCTTAAATGTTATTATAAAATTTCAAGAGCTTCTTGCATTTCTCCAGTAATTGTTCTCAGAAAATGATATCGATAGTTAATTTGATGGCAAATGTTACAAATTTTACAGAAATACTTTTTTTGAAAGTACAAATTAGTAAGCTGGCAGAATATTTCTGCAAAAATAAAAATATGGTTTCCATTTTGTATAAGGTTTTTTTTTTACAAAAAGTTGACAATTATGAGGTATGTAAGACTTAAATTTGACAAAAATTTATTTGAAAGGTAATTTGTAAAGAAAGCTTATAATCTAAACCTCGCTCTCTGAATGAACTGTAAGAAGAAATAAAAACATGTACTTCTCTCTCTCTCTCTTCTGGCATTTTTTCTAGAAGGAATATCAGACGATTCGGTTGAATAGGTTTTCAGTAAAAATATGTTTTGCGAACTTTATTTCCTTCCTTCAAGATGTCAAAGTAACGCATTTGTAGAAAATAAAAAAAATAATGATAACAAAAATATAATTTATTAGTTTTACTTTATGGTTTTTTTTTCGGGAACAAAGATAAGTGAAGAAACGAATAAAACTGGAGATTCGAGATTAAAAATATTTATTTTTCCAAGTCGGCGTGATAAAAAAAAATGAAATATGACGAGTATATTTCTGTTAGCTGCTCTGGTAAGTTTTTAGTCTTTGAATCGTAAAGAAATGATATCCCTTAAGGAATTCTCTATCATTTGGGACCGAATCGACATTTCAGGTTAAGAAAATTCTCTTATTTTTATTATTTATCTTTTTTACTTTGCAACTGCAAAGTAAAGATCTAAACAAATACATTAAAAAATTATTATTTCATCAAAATGTTGCTAAAAAAAAGCATTTGAAGACATAATTTGATGAAAATATTTTATATATCGAAGTTTTAAATTCATCCTTCTTTTCTTTGATTTAAAATTCTACAAAGTAACAACATTCCTCTGGTCAAAGAGACAAATAATAAAAGCTTTTGCTATCCTTCAGTAGAAAATGACCCCTGCTGAATTTGTGCAACATTAATTAAAAAAAGTCATTATAATGCACTGACTTCAAGCATAAAAAAATTCCTCCGCCTGTCAGAGCCTTGAAATTATCGTTCCAGAGGTTAGAATTGAAAACCAAAACTAAAGGTAATTTCTCTTGTTGAAACTAAATTAATCATGCACAGTTGTAGTGAGGAAGCAATTTCAATAACGGAATCAGATCAACAAAATTCAGAGTAGTCTCCAACAGTGGCATAATGCATTAAACAACCTGAGATTTGTCTTTGAAAACAAAAATGAATATTCTTAATTTAAATACATTGAAAAAAAAGATTATTTTAATCATCAGGCAGAATTTTCATTATGAAACAAAAGATTCTCAGTGATTAAATTTTAAAGTATATTCTGAGTTGATCCCTTAAGACAAATGTATGTGAAGGTGTACAACCATTTAGAGCCCATTAAAAATTTGGATAAATTAAATTACTTTTCCTGAACATCAAAGTTGATTACCGTCTTTGTTAAGAAAACAAATTAAACCATTACATATACTGATTAAATGGTAAATTTACTACATTTACATAAGAACTAGGAATAAAAAAATACAGAAGAAAGTCATTGAAATCTGATTGAAAACATATATATATATATATATATATATATATATATATATATATATATATACCGAAATCTCATTGTTGAGAGGGTCTAATAATAATATAAATATGCAACAATGTCATTCAAAAAATATAGCTGTTTTCTTCTATTATTTTTAAGACATTTTTGACATTTTATAACATATCACTTTTACAATGCAAATCATTACATTCTTATATATTAGTAAATTTTATATATATAAATAATTACATCAAAATAATTTTCATAGTTTGGATAAAACAATTTATTGTTTCCAAATTAATTTACTTTCTCTTTATAGTGTATTTGAAAAAAACACACACATATTGTAGCAAAATTTTTATTAATATGGTATTTAATGTCATAATCCGTAAGGGAAAGAGAACTTTAATTTCAATTGAAATATAGAATTAGTTATTTATATATCTCCAAACTGTATCAACCTCTCTTAATACAGGAAAATCTAAGTCAAAAGAGTAATAGTATCCCAATACATTATCTACAGTGATCCCAATATGATATACGCCAAAATGTTTCTCAAGAAAGTTACATAAAATGTTAGATATCTCTTCTTAAACTTCCTTTCTTTTGCAGCAGTGATTCATGGAGCTTCAAAATTCTCCATGTAATTCTATATTTCCCTGTTCGACTCTTTAAATAATCACTATAAATATTTTCTTAAAATGCCAGGTGACAATCTATTTAATATGTAAAATTCGAAATAAGTTATGGTATTCTAACGCATTTATAATTGCGGAATTCTGAGTTGTAAGAAATGTTTTCATTTCTCTGTTGTTATGTTTAATGAACTGACACATAGGTCATGAAGGGAAAAAAAATACCGTTTTCAAAAAAATCATTTACTTTTCTTAACATAATTTAGAATAACTTAGAAATTATAGTAAATAAAAGTCGCTTAGTATTTAGCATGGATTGGTGAAGTAATCTGTTTTGTAAAAATTAATTAAATGATTAAACTGTTCGGTAAATTATATAAAACGTGGGAAGCAAGTATTTCACGCGTCGCTCTTATACAAGCAAAACGAACAGTCTAAGGAGGGGACTATAATTTTTATGTAAGTAGAAAATTATATTTGGAATTCATTATTTAGAGCTATATTAAGCTGCTAATAATTTTTGAATAATATTAATTATTGTTATATAAGAAAATATCATTCGATGTAATGATGTTGCTTCTCTATAGACATTCGAATTTTATTTATTAATTTCTAATATATCCTTCATTTAAACTATTTAATAATTAAAGTATATACATTTACAAGAAATATAAATATATACACTATTTCCTTAAGATATAACAATGTTATCGAATAATAAACACATTAAAATTATTGCCTAACTACTTGGGAAAAGAATTTCCTTATATCTATAATTATTTTGACTAATATTTATTCAACATTTAAGAGAGAGTTTAAATCAGTTATAATGATTGCTTTTTTAATTTCCAAGCTTCATAAATCTGTTGACTAAATCTAATATGTAAATTATACGATATCACTTAATAAAGAAGAAAAAAAGAAAATATTTTTTTAAGTAATTGTGAAAAAATATGTATAACTACGAAAATCTCTATTAAGATTCTAAAGTATATAACTAACATCTTTTCCCAAATAATTATATTTTTATTTTCGTTCACACATTCATAGAACGCAACCATTCAGAATCCATAATCAATACCACGTGTGGAACATGCGCTAACTAAACGTATTGTCGCTCAAATACGTATTCTCTAAAAAATTGTGTATATTTCTTGATTTTTCTGGGAGTACCTAGATATATCATAAGAATTGTTAGCTTACTAACATTTGCCAACACATTCGGTGTCTGAGTCTGTCACCAAAGTCACAGCTCTAATTCAAGATTAACGACTGGAGTATTCTTTCCGTGTCTGTAAGCCATCTTTCCGGCTATTAACCCTTTTCTATTAACCCTTCAGTTGGGAAGAGGAAAAAGTTGAACTTTCTTTAATAAAATATTAGTTTACATTGTTAAACATTATTAACCTGTTTTTTTTTTACAAAGAAGAGGAAGATAATGTAGTTGCAACTTCTAAATGAATTTATTCTTCCACTCATTTTCTAAGCGTTAGCTTATAGTATAGAAACATTTTCCTTCATCATACTGTAAAAAAAGGACATTTATGTTTTGAAAGTCATTACTTGATTAGTAAATAATGTTTGAATTGAGATTCATAGAACATAGCTTATTCCCTTGTAACCTAGCTTTTGCTTGGACAGACATTAAGATTGACGAATCAATTTATTTATTTTTATTGAAATTATATATATATATATATAAACAAAAATTCAATTTTATTAAGTTATTTTATTCACATTCTTAGGATTGGTCCATGTTTTTATTTTGTTGACAATTATATTCAACTTATACGTTAACAGTTTCCATCAAAATAATGAACACGGTAGCCAGTTATGGCCACAAGCTCGTGGCAGACATGTTTTCTGTTGAGTTGTGGGTTCGATTTTGGACAGGGAGAGCCAGATTAGCTGTCGTCCTCATAATTTGACCAAGACTCACAATTAAGAAGTACATCACCAACACCCCTCATGTTGCTTTTAAGTGCGACTTTAATAAAGAATCAATCCATCGAAACAATATTTTAAATCCATTTGGAAATACTATTAATTAATTATTTTTATGTGTATCGGGTATCAAAAATTCAAATAGAGTATCTTGAAACAAAACTTTTTAAAGCAAAAAATAATGTCATGAGAGCCAATACATTCACTTTCTATAAAATGACGCTACAAAGATTTGACAGGGATAGTTTTAAATCGTTTCTGTAACTACTATTGACTGTACAGATTGCTTGAGTTAATAAAGTAAAATCTTTTTCTTTTTTCTATTCTACATAAATCTAAAATTATTTTCTCTAAATTGTTCATATCTTTTAATTTCTTATTCTTTCAAAAATCGCATTATCATTATTTTATTCGAAGGTTTTTAAATAGTACTGTAACACACTAATTTCAAAACGAGACTGTAGATGGCGCCACATGACGGGAATAATCCTCAAGGTTAGGGTGTGGCTATGCTATCTAGTTTTTCTGTCAGAGAGAGCTGGGATTTCGTGGAGTAAGGTCTCCTGTTGCTGTCCAACCCTGGACTATGTTAAAGTTTACTTGTGATAAACTTAATTCCTTCTAAATGTTACTGTTAATTGTTTTAATTCCGTCCTTTGTAACTGTGATGTTTTATGTCATTAAAAATATAGTAATTTACCCCGAGATGTTATTCAATGTTTTTGCGTTAAAGCAGTTATGGCATAAGAACGTCGGTTACAAAATTGGCGCCCAACGTGGGGCATGACTCGTCCGACATTTTTTTCCCTTGATCGGCTCACTACGTCTGTAGAAGTTCCTGTGTGTGTCGCCCCGACACTTATTTTGAAAGTGCTATGTGAAGTGCACTTTTGTTGAAGCCATCCTGGCTGGATCATTATTTCGTCCTGAAATAAATACAACATTGGAAAAGGGTTACAGTACCTGTTTTTTTCACGACAGAGAACGCGTTGTGAAGAAAAGTTGCTACTATCTGTTAAATGGCGCCACAATAAGCTTGACAGAGATTCGTAGGTCAGTTTTTATTGGTTTTGATGAGTTGTCGTTATTTTGTACTGTCCCCTTTCGATGTGATGTGGATGAATCATTATACACGGAAAGCAACCAACAATTCCAAACAATGGGTTGCATCGAAAGAATCCTCTCCAAAGAAAGTGAAGACAGCTAAAAAAGCTATGGCGAGGATTTTTAGGAAATGCAATGCGGTTTCACTCTCATGGAATTCGTAGGAAAGAAATATTGATCAGCTGACATTACTACAGTAAAACATCACATTCCTCTATTCTATTGATAACATGACTTCTTTTTGTATCTTCCTTGTATGTGCATTATTATAGCAATTCACAATACTTTAAAATGTATAAATAGGCATCTCAAGAAGTAATACTGATATTTGAGTCAGTTATATTGAGCTTCATTTAATAAAAATAAAGTAATGCTTACAAGTATTTGTACCTTGAGTATGTAATAAAAAATAACAATATCGAATGTGTTAAAATAAGTTTGGTATTGATGCGATCATCGAGCTAAATAAGAGCGTGTTAAAAAAAAGTACTTGTATTTGAAGACAGATGTCACATTGAGGTAAATTGATGTTACCATTATGTTCTGCCATCTGTTGATTGGAGGCGAAACAAATTTGACTTTGGCATATAAGTGAGATTTGATTTGATAGTCATTTGCTGCCAAATCAAAATTTGATTGCTGCAGCTTGGCGATGTCACCGTTGGTGAGACCTGAATTCATCATTTCGCATCAAATATCAAAACGATGAGTTCCTTTTGGTGAATCTTTTCTAAAAAAAGGTGAATATGATTTAAAATGGCCAAAAGAGTTCTGACGAAGAATTTTTTATATGCGAAAGGCGTCATGGTTACAAGTATTTGTACAAATACGAAAAACTTAGATCTGCCTAGTATACCATGATGCTTACTAAAAATAAACGTTTCAATACTACGAGCAAAGTTTCTTGAAATTTCTAAGAACTTATAGAACGACCTTCGTATCTTCTGATTATAATTTTAATATAAAACTCTTGCGCATACAGTAAATACTGTTAAGAGAGAAGTAATTACTTGGCAAATTCAAATTTGTAGTTGTATTCGAACCAGAAGCTTTCTGAATATAGCTCTGATTTAAACCGTATAGTTGTCTACAGTATTGTACACAGGGAATATTGTTAAGGGAGAAGTAATAAAGCAGTAAATTCGATTTTAATGAGATCTCCATATTCTATGTCTGTTGAGTATAATTGCAGTTTAAAACTTACTGTTAGTAATTCATTATGATGTACATATGGATAACGTTAAAGGATAAGTAACGTATTGGCTTACAACTGTTCTAGGTAACTGAAATTTTCCACTGTGAAAAATTAACTTATTTTTACCAAGGTTAAAAAATACTCAATTTTTAAAATCAAAAGCAATAAAAATCATATATTATTATTGAAATATCTATATATTTAAGTATTTGTTTACAGTAAGAAAATCATATTGATATAGATACATAAATCTGTATGTGTAATAGATATATTTGCATTCAATAATTGCGTACATATTTTTAGATACATCTTAAATAAAATTCACTACAATTCTAACTTTGAAATTTCACCAAGAACTTATTAATATGATATCTTATAAATTTAGCACATTTATAATTTCATAAAATTAAGTAAGAATTGAATATCATAATTCAATTTCCCCTCCTTTTGTTAACAAACTCTGCGCTATACCTAAATATTGCAAATATTTATTGGAATAAAAAATAGTTCACAGAAACTCAATAAATGAAAGAAACAACCTCATTTTATGTAATGTGAAAAAATTCAAAGTTACAGATATAGAACTTTTTATGAAAAATTGACAAGAAAATTGTAAAAATCACATTTCGAGAAAAGTGCAAATGTGTTTTCTATGTCTTGGAACGATTTTTTACAAATCTGAAATTAGATTTTCTAGCATTCTTTGTATTAAATTCTCATGAAAAAAATATGTACAACATGTATATATCACCACTATATTTAAAACAATATACAAAAACGATTGATATTTGATAATTTTTTTCATTCTTCTAACTTTATTTAAATGTATCTCTTAATTTGATATCATATTGTACGCGTAGATGTATGATGTATATAGACCACTTAAATTACTTATAAAATAAGACATTGTTTTACATTTTTCAGACATTACTTGTACCATTGGAGTTTTGTATTAATTTATATCACAAAATGTGCTTTATTTGTAACTTTTTCCTTTTATTTTATTGTAACATTTTCCTTTTGATTGTTTATTAACGTCAAAATCTAAAACAACCCGAGGTCTATTACTAATGTACCTCATATTTTTAAACATCAGTTAAGTAACGAGAACAACATCTGAGCTGACATCTCCCTCACCACAATTGTACATCCTACCTATGGGAGAACTCTTGGTGAATCATTAAATTAAACACGAATCAGCTCCACAATAGAGTGGGTCATTTTGTATATATATATATATATATATATATATATATATATTTAAAATGCCGAAGTTAGTCGATTAGAAAAATGTGGAAAATCCCAATTGCTTCTGTAAATACAAATAGGTGACAGTAGAAAAACCCTCTTAACTATTATCACATTTTATAACTATGTGGCTTAAATATTTTTTTCTTTTACATCAATAAAAATATTTTTATTGAGTATTAAAAATGTTATAAATATTTTACTGTAATAATTTTAGAAGACAATGTCCTATAGAAAATAATAAAGTTTAAAATAAATTGGAAAGAGGTAGAAAAGATCGAAGCGAAAGTAGTAGTAAAAATTAAAAAAAGAAAACAATTGAGTTAAATGAAAAATTTGACAAATAATGCAATACTAAAAGTACAAATTACTTTTTATTTTACCCTGAACAAAATATGTGTTTAATTAGAAATTATCTTTTACGTAATAATCATTTAGAGAAAACGTGTATTCATTTAATTAAGGATATGAACTAACGATTTTCTTCCGTAAATGCAGTTTGAAGGCTAATATTTAAGATCCTCAAGAAATAGAATATTGTAGAAATAAATCCTTTTTTAAATCTTTTGACAACATAAATTTTAATAATCTTCTTAGTAAACATAAAAAATTATTTCCTATTAAGAATTTTAATATTAAAATAAGCTTTAAATGAGAAAATATAAGCTTTAAATATATGAAAATGTGAGTCGTATTCTATTTAACAATAAGGATATTATACACATAAAATAATGATATTTGAATTATGAATTGTTTATAAGGAGTATATAAAAGTGAAGGATGTAATCAAGTTATTATATACAGGAAATTTAGTTATTGTTAAAGATAAAAAAAAAATAATAAGATACATAATATTGTAAAAATACTTGTTACAGACCTAATTTATGGAAAAATATTTTTTATGAAAGAAAGAAATAATTTTAGATATAGATATAGTTTTGTTAATAAACTAAAAGCTTTTAAATTATTTAAATTCTGTATTAATAAAGGTAATGAAAAATTAACCTTTAAAAAGCAGATATGAATATAAATGATGATAATATTATGAAATATTTAAAAAGTCGTCATTAAACTCTAGGAAATTTTTATAATAGGTTATGTAAACTAAAGACCTAATAATTATGCTTTTATTTGCAAAAAACTTTACATTAATTTAACTCATATTTGGTATTAATATTTTCACGGCTAAATTATCTCACGTTTTTCACACCAACATTTCATAAAATTTTTATTAAATTTAGAACTATTTTTAACGTATGGAATATTTATATAACTTCGATTAGTAAGCAATCACAAAATATTACGCAAGGTACAGAAAATTTGATTAAGCTGTTATAATTAAAAATAGTATATTAGAGTTAAATATGCTTCAAATAAAAGATTTTATAATCTTCATTATTAAGATTTTGGAGATAGTTTTAACATTTAGATCTTATTTATTCTTCATTTCAATCATACATTTCTGCAAACAGCATAATGAATACCGCCTTCCTTCTTGCAACGCCATTCATTTTTACTTACTTTCACACAATCGAATGGCATCCCTGTATTTAGGACAGTCGTAGGTGGACGCAATTATTATCACATTCATATAGCATTCTACAATCACACACTTTCCTTTCACTTACAGAATCGTACAATATTAATCATACAAACATTCAACTTCAACAACAGTTGAGTTAACATTTTGAAGAAAACACGTTCAAAAATAAATTATACAATTTACAGTGATTAAAGTAAGAAAATAATGAATGCATATGTATTTCAGTTCGTAAAAGATAGCCTGCCCAGAACTGAAAGAGAAATTAGAACTCAAGAGAATCATTATTTTGATTTATTAAAATTTACTTCAGTAATTTCCACATATCGGGCAAGAATCAACCTTTAACTATCAAGACAAGCAAATTCACTAAAACAATATTAAATATATTTAAGGCAAGATTTAACTGCTAAGTATTAAAAACAATTAAATTCAATTTAATACGATAACAGGAAGTATAAAAATTCACAGTAATTAAAGTCTAAATCGAGGAATAAATAGACAAAAAAAGAAATAAATTCAATTTACATAAGAATCGTAAAATTGTTTAAAACAGAACGTAGCAGGTATCTTAGAACTGAAAGAGAAAATGCAATAAAAATAAACTGCTCAAGTAACATTTAAAATAATGCATTTCCTTAAATAAGAAAATTAAGATTAACTTAAGTTAAAAAATGATTAATACAGACATCTACAATGATTAATACAGAAAAGTTGAATTAAAAGATTTAAGTTAAAAATGATTAATACAGAAATGAAAAACAAAATTTTAGGCTTAAAGAGGAATCACCTGTTAAGTATGAAAAACTATACAATTTATAAAAAATATCAAGTAATTAATAAAAGTAAACCAAAAGGTCATTATTTTTCTATTTTAGAATACCAAAAGGTATTCTAAAATAGAAAAATAAATTTAAACTAACAGTAATTAAATTTTTAAAAATCTATTTTAGAAAAGTAATATAAGTTTACTTTTGAAGAGGTAAGCATCAGTCGCATATTCAGAGAAAAAACAATTAACTGCTGCCGAAACTATAACTTACTTCTTCAAAGAATACATTTTGAATATTCTTCCAATAAAGAAGAGTAATTAATTTACAATGAAGGACAGGAATATAAAACTTTCACAAAGAACAATTAATCAAACATATCACTCCAAAATACTACAAAAAAGCAAGTCTAATTCAAATTAATTGTCGGAGGCAAGATATACAATGACATCAGAGCTATGTGTAGTGAAGTCAAAAATATCATCACGTGACATATTATGCACAAGAATCTTGAGCAGTGAATAAAAAAATGTGCTTAAAACATTGCATTAGGAGACATTTACATTTACATTACATTTTAAGAACTCTAAAGCAAATTTCACAAAAACGATTTAGTGGAACAAACTATTACTACCCATTGACTCAAGGTACCAAATTTTAAAATTCGGTTTTTGTACATAATCTCTACGCTACAACAATCCACCACACATTTAAGTCTCAAGGCCATTAAGACTTATGTTAATAGCCACGAGAACAACCATTTTTCATTCACAAAATGATGGTGCATAAGAAATTGTTGTTGTTACACCGATTTTAAATGCAAGCGAGTTTTAAGTCATTTTGCGGAAACAAATTCCAGCCAGTGGAATTGGTGTAATTAAATCAGCGATGATTCATGCTGGTTGTGCATGACACTGGATTGGTCATTCAATAATGTCTCACACGTGTTGAAAGAGAACTGGCAGGCCAATGTAACATATCGACACTATGCTACGCGTTACACATTCACGCATGTTATGCACGTTACGCAACAGGAGTGGGAACTAAACCAGTGATCTCCATGCCATAACCCTTTGTATAAGTCTAGGGTGTTTGTGAAGCAGACAACTTGGTACTGGCTCCTCGTCTGGCCTCCTTCTAACCAATACATAGTCATCAATAGCTCTATGACAGAAAACACTTTCATTTTACACCACAGAAGATCTCCACTTCGACCTCTAATGATCTCTAGCTTGAGTTGGCTGAAGTCGTAATTGGCAATGATTTAGTGTTAGTGGCATGGATACTACAGGCGTCTTGCCTGGGAGTCTCTTCTCTAGTAATCGATTTATTGAGGTTCTCCATATCACTCTGGTTCTAAAAAGAGGCCAAATTGTTGCTCAAAACGTAGTATTAGTCGCCAGTCATACGGAGAATACGGCCACTTTTCCTGTCAGTAGTGGACCTTTTGCAGTCAGACTCCGATCTTCTTGATAAAGTACATTTCTATGAGTACTGTTGTCAATAGTCATGTACATTGGATATATCCCAGACGAGTCTTTCTGCAGTATCTCGAAAAGAAGATCCATCTTCTGGTTGCCCTACTACATGGCCTCGTTCAAACCCAGTAAACTTCTGGGGTTATTTTCTTTTTCCTTAAAGGAATTCTGGACTCAAATCTAGCTCAAAATGCCCAATCAGTTAAATAAGTAACCCTCAATATGTTTAAATTACATATGTAAG
This sequence comes from Nephila pilipes, assembly GCA_019974015.1. NCBI lineage: Eukaryota > Metazoa > Arthropoda > Arachnida > Araneae > Nephilidae > Nephila > Nephila pilipes. The sequence continues at coordinate 669,922 of BMAW01001739.1, read as the reverse complement.
AAAAATCGATTTGCATGCTAATAGGGGCATTACTAGTTCTTCTCTTATTTATATTATAAGTATGAATATAAGTCATCTTTCAGATGTGTAAATACGGCTGTGCTAAATTACTTCTCAGTTTTTCAGTGTAGGAATTTTATTATATGAATAATTAGATAAAATTTTCAAAACATCAGCAATAATATTTTTTAAAAAAAATTAAGACTATAAGAATACACACTGAAAACAAATACATTAGAAGCATTAAGTACTTGAGAAATTTTAAATCGATATTTTTAAGAATTTTTGCTTTGCGTCAGTAGAATTTCAGTTTATCCTAAGTAATCTGGTATCATACAATGTAGAGTCACAAATAAGCATCCGGAAGCAAAATATATTCATTGTTGACTTTTCAACTGTAGCGTGAATGAGAATTCATACATTTTGGACTTCAGTAAAATGGAAAAGTATATTTCATACTAAAGAGTACTAGAAACAGAATTTTTTTTTTATATTTCAGAAAGTATAGCTTTGCATCAGTCCTTAAACCTTTTATTTCTTGTTTATGCAATTTTATTTCTAATTAACGAGCCATTATATACTTACAAATAAATATATTTGCTTTACTTTATAAATACCTGTAAGGTTTAACACAAAAGCATTGAGAAGAATGGAAGATCATTTACATAATGTGGAACACATCCTGTATCTATGGAAATAATGGAATCTACATGTATTTATTCTGCCCTTTTCGGGGTCTCATAGGAAATTGATTATGAAGATTTTGCTATCTCCTAAGAAATTTGTGTAAAAAAGCATTTCATTTCTTGGAACTAAGCAACTTCTTTTTAAAGGATTCAACTAGTAGTTCAGAGATATTACGCAGCTTAACAGATGAATGTTTTATGTAAAATAGCACTATTATCGAGAATGAATTATGTGATGTTCAGAAATCACTGCTTAATTTTTCTTCCTTATTAAATCACTTAAAATTCAGTTATGAAGTAATCAGTCAAAATAATCAGACAGTCCAATCTTTAATTTAAATTTATTCTTATTTCTGAATAATAAAACATTTTAATATGGGTATTATAACTGCATAATTCTTCACGAATCATCTCCTGACGATCATAAAATTTACTTATCATACAAATGGTAAACTAGTTCTGAATAGATAAAAATACACCTAAGCTAGATGTTATTGAATATTCGCTCTCAGATGTTCACATTACACTGTAACAATTATAACGATCTTCCTTTTCAAGGTGAGATAAAATCCATCAAACCTTCCAATTGCTCTCTTTTCTTTTTGTCTCTATTCAACAAAATGAAAATTCTTTTCAGCTTATAAGCGATATCTGATCAGTCTTACTCATAACACTTCAATATATCTATTCGAATTTACATGAGTCATGATTAATTCACAAGCTGAGAATCTCAAATCAAATAACTTCGCATTGAATATCTTAAAGATCAATCAAACAAATGAGTGTGAGCAACATGTTGTAAGTATTTCCTAGAGAGAGAGAGAAATTGTGTGTGTGTGGAAGTGTATGTGAGAGAGTGATGGAAATTGAAGTGAGAGAGTGATGGAAATTGAAGTGAGAGATAATGACAGAGAGAAATTAAAGTGAGAGAGAGAGAAAGAAAGGAAGCTAAAAGGAATGAGAGAAAGAGAAAGGAAAGTGAGTAAGAGATAGAGGAAAATAGAGAAAAGAAAGTGTGTGCGCTGTAGAAAGGAAGAGAGGGAGAGATAGAAATGAAAATAAGAGTGTGATAGAGAGAAGGAAAGAAAAAAAAAAAGAATGAATGAAAAAGTGAGGGAGAGTTTTAAATCATCTATTGATTGCTTATTAACTTCGCAACTAGAAGTAACTCGAGGGCTATGAGTGACGGACATCATAAATTTGTGTTACGGACAAGTGATAAAGACGACACCGGAATTCCTCACATTCCAAACTTCCATATCATTCTACGAATGAAAGAAAAAGAAAAGAAATATTTTGCTATAAAAACACATATTCTTGTGTCCTCAAAACAAAATGAAAGATTTTTTCTGATGATTTTGCATCCTTTTAAAAATGAGGAATGTTAAAAATAGAAAGAATATTGAGCATAAATTAAAGTATATAGTCAACAAAAATACGAATCAAAAAATATTATAAAAGGTAAGTTAATCATACAAAGCTTACAAAAAATAAGCCTTTCCTCGATATTTTAAATACTGTGGCTATTTTATTTATAATTATATTCTTGATTTCTTTTCAAAGATGTTAATTGTAGAAAATTTGATTTAAACAATGTTTTTTAAATATTCAGCTTTCATACTTATTTTAATAGCAATTGCAGGTAAATTGTCACTATATTTGTCATAAATTTCATGTCTTTCAAAGGATTTCGAAGCGTGAGTTTTAAATTTATTTTGAACATTTACGTTTTTATGCATTTTGTTGTGCTTTACGGATGATTAAGAAAATTTAAGTCACACTAAGCATGAATGAACTGTAAGAATTAAATTACTTTTCAACATAACTAAGGACTCTTTTAGGATTGTTGCAATACTTTTTTTCTTTGTTTTTTAATGCATGCATTTTCAAAATGTGATGGATAGGTAAGGTGAATAATCCTTAATTATAATATTACGAAGAAAATGTGACATATAATAGAAAATCTTAACATAAGTGTTTAAAGTATTATGTATGGTGACCAGTTCATTCCATTAAATTGTTATAAAAATGAAATTATGCAAATAATAAATTGTATAACTGGAATGAAATGAAAAATATCGAATTATTCAAAAGGATTGATTAAAGTGCATTCAGTGATATTTTATGAATTTGCAAACTTTGAAAAATGATTCAATTAATTTTGTACATCACAAAATAACATTGCGATATCAAAATTTAAAAAGAACAATTTTAAATGCAACATAATATTTAAAAGACATATTAAATGAATTCAAAAAATAAGGAGATAGTTTGCTACTTTGTGCGGGATGTTACTTTGTTTCTACGAAATGCGAATTTTTTTTCTTTTGATAGAAAATACAACCTCTTATTCATTTCCTAAGAACCGAGTAATAAGTTGCAGCCTTTAAATGTCTTGAGCGTTATCTTTCGAATTGATATTTTACTTCCTGATCTTATAGCCTGAAGGGGCATAGTGGAGATTTCTTTTTCCAGTTTTGGGCAATTTTTCGGGCGCTTAGCTTCAAATGGCTCATTACACAAAGAAGTAAAACTTTTTACCTCGCAGAACACATTTTATAAAGCTGTCACGCCACATTGCAATTTTCGCCCATTATCATAATGTTGTAGTAACCTTTTGCGACTCTATACCATCCAAAAAGATTCTAAGTTGTTTGTATACTACAGCAAGGTCATAATCTTGAATCTCTGAAAGTGTAAGGAGAAGCATAGGAATGTATTACATTCAAACCACCTTTAAGATTATTTTAGTTGTATTGTAGCACAATAATAATAAAATCCTACATAATATTTTAGAAAATACCATAAATAATTACATTTTTGTTCATATATCTTTTAAATAAATATATGTATGATTGAGATATGGAACGAGTACTTTGACTTTGATTGAGTCAGTCACAGTTGGGACTTATGGCGTAAGAACCAAGTCCGTCTAAGCTGCGTCAAACATATATTTAAAAGAGATAAAAGTGTTTTAAAAGAACATTAAAATAAAACTACAAATAAAACACACTGATAAATAAAATATAATGTAATATGTCAAGATTATAATCTTAAGTATTATATTTAAACCAATTTCGCTTAAAAAAGCAAACAAATTACGAGGAGGGATTGAGTTCACAACGATATTTGATTGTACCATTTATAAATACCGTTATATAATAAGAAACAGTTGTGCTTACAGTTACAAATTGAATTTCAGTATTATATTTCTGATCCAATTACGCTACCCTTCAATCTCAGAAGTGCTCGCGATAGTCTGGTGGTCATGGTTGCTTCCGTCGAGGCTTGGGTTCGAGCCCTAATACCGCAAAAAACCTGGCGTGTAGAGAGAATGATGTGACTTTAATATGTGTGGTCGAAGTACTAAGTTCACCCGAGGTCGTGGGGTGAATGTTTAAAGATGGAGGTACCAGCTCAGGTGCCGTCATCGTCACTTGACCAAAGTTTAAAATAACCATTGTGGTCAATTGTCATTGTGTTGCTTCTCAGTGTGATGTAAATAAACAACCACACTCATAATAATCCCATAAATAAAACCCAAGAAAAATTCAGAACAAAGGAAATATTAAAAACATTTTTTAAAACATGATTACAAATATTCAATAAATTAAAGAAAATTGGTCCAAATTCTCTAAAACTTATAAAAACGTTATATAAATTTATTAAAGTGATTCTTTGTGTCTCAAGTTTGATCAATTAATTGTAATTCTAAATGGATTAATAAAAATTTGGTGCCTTTAATAAGATTAATAAGTTTTAAACCCTTTTTATGATTTGCAATCGTGTACATAAGATGAGTGTCCATGTTACACAAGTATGAATTATTTCAATGAATGGTGTATGAAATTTGATGATAAATCACCAAAAATTAAACTGAAAATGTTAATAAATGAACTATTTGAATAATTAGGAAATAAACTGCTTGTATGGTTTCTTTGTTGAACATTTTTCAAGAGGTCAATATTTGCTTGTTTCAAAAGCCCGCATAAAACTGACAATGCACTTAATAATTTTCTTTCTGGTAGCGTACTAGTCATGGTCGCAAATTTATGAGTGTGTTAGACTTCTTCATCTGTAACTAGATATAATGTTTTCCGTCGACATGTCTTACAAGTTTTGACCAACTTTATGCTTCTTTTTTCTCTAGAAATGATGAAAGATTGGAATATGAAATTTTTATGGAATTTAGAGTAACATGTTTTACATACTTAAGACCACCAGGTTCTTTCCAAGTAGAATAGAAAAATTTATATTAGTTATTTATCCATAATCAGTTTTATTTTATCATTTTTTTTTGTATTATTTTTCTGCTTTAAATAATTGAATCTCAAACAATCACGAAAAACTCGTGTTACAACATGTATTTTAACATAATATAAATCTCATTAAAAACTGAATTCATAAGTTTCATTGATATTGAGAAAAAGAAACATAAACCTAACAAATCCATGTTTTGAGAGACTCACATTTTAAGCTTTTATTGATAATTTTATTTTTAATTAAAGAAGTTATATTTAAAGTAATTCCGCTTTGTATGAAGGATGATCACATTTTTAACCCTAAGGTTTTAAAGTTTCCTTTTTCTTTTTTTTTTCTTTTACTTTCGTATCTTCGTTAGTTTTCACTCACTGTCGGTAATGTGTTCTTTGTCTAATTCTTTCGCCCTTTTCCCTCAGTGAACCTGGAAGAATTTCAATTCTGCATGAAGTATTGCTCTCTGTTACATTTCCCACATTAAAACAAGAAAAAGTATCAAAACACTCGAATTGTTTTCGATAGTCACAAATACAGTTTTGGAATACGTGTCTAAATGACACTGTTCAAAGTTTCATTGAATTCTGTATTTTTCCATATATGTATTTTCATAGCTGCTCTAGATTTGTGAAATCTTTAGACTTCCATTATTAGAAGAGAAACGTGTGTGTGCATGGTGTGGTCATGCTTTTTGCCTTTCGAAGGGATCCAATATTTCCAAAAGATTTGTAATTTTTATGTAAGGTCTATTCACTTTATAACTCACACAGATATGCTCCCATTACAATTTTAGCGAGTTGCAACTTTATTCAAAATGTACATCAAAACACATAATGATATAATTTCTTTGTATTAATCTGTATTTTTATCAGTTTTATTATACTAAAGAAAACAATTGTTTAATATGGCAGTTTAAGCTCTAACATTATCATTCGATTTAATAACAGTATCAATATCACTGATGGCTCACTTTCCAACATTTTTACATCTTTTTAAATATACCTTTACACCATGGTATTCTAAATGAGTTAACTAACTCTTTTATATTAGTAAATTATTACATACTAAAGAATATTTAGTATAATCTAAGTACACGAGACTAGAAATATGAAACACATTCAAAAACAGTTCACAGTTTTTTTATGGGACACGAACAACAAGAAAGTCTATCACCCTCATTATTTAAAAATCGCACAAAGAACAGCATAAACAGTTTGAAACTATAAAAAACAGTTGCATTTATTTTTATTGTTAAAACCTCTTCAATTGCAAGAAGTTAAACAGAGATAATAATATCTGTAAAATATTAAAGGAAATACCACGTCACGAGAGAGGTTTATTTACATTACAACATAACTATTTAAATGCTCATCAAATTGTGAAATGTTCTAATGAAAAAAATTCTAAAACTTCTGTTTTTCTGATAATTATGTGTGGTAATCTTTGGAAAGATAATAGTTCGAGCTATTTAATGATATAAGCAAATAAAAACGGAATTTTTGTTCAAATTTTACTTATACGGTCCCCTTAAAGAAACGTGAAATTTGCCATACTTTTCATTTTTGTACAGTTGACAGAACTTTTTTATATCAAAAATAAAAATAATAAATTTCCCATTACATATCATTTTGTGCATTTTAATTGTATTTATATTCATTATGTAACATCATGTCATGACATATTGCAAATGCCGATTGTGAGATCCAAAGGAAAGAGACGAAAGTACTTTTGAGTAAATGAGAAATATTCGGTAAGAAAAGATGTCAGCAAAAAGAAAGTATCTTAATATTTTTCCTTTTTGAACGAGTTTTTCTTTTACGAAAATTCCAATTCTCAAGGGTTGATGTGTCGTCATCGATTCTATGCACTTTCACTTTGCTGTTTTTCAACGCGAAGAAGATTTTAAAGAAATAAAATAGTTACTTGATAGGGAAAACCACTATTTTAATCTTTTCAACAAAATGAGAAAAAAACACTGTGAAGAATGTTTTCTTTTCTTCTATCATCCGATAAAATTTGTAGGCATGGCTGTATTCCCTGCAGGAGATGGACAGATAATTCCACGTTTCATTTTATTTCGTGGCAGCCATTTCCTTTTATACGTTTTTTCTTCTGTTTGCAATTACGATGGGAAATTATTTTTCTTTGTGTTGTATATCATCCCAATACTTTTTTTCCATTTCCCTTCAACTGTAAAGTAACGGCTTAAAGATATCCTTCATGAAATCGTTTTAATAGCGCAGGCGGTTAAGCCATTTCTGTATACATACATATATATCCAATTACTTTTTTAATGTTAGAGTTTCTGCTTCCAATTATTTTTATCCATAGGCTTTGGATTTAAAGTAAAACTCTATTAAGAAAAGGGGCTTTTTTTGTCAAGATAAACGCCATTCTTTAATCAGTGGAATGAGTATTAATGTTGGTAGTTATCTCATTCTTCTGATTTCCGGTATGACATTTTTTTTTCACGAATTCTTTTAAAATTCTCTTATTTCTGTGTAAAGAAATATTTTACGTTCAAGGAAATGTTTAGATTTTCCCCCATTAGAGTCTTATCTTTTTTATGTATTTATAACTTTTAATATATATATATATATATATATATATATATATAATTTTGCGTTTTAAAATGAGATCTCAATGTGATCAGAAAAAGATTAACCCAAATATGCTTTTAAATTCAGACATTAGTATACAGATTTCTACCTATGATGTATCTTGTTCGGAATGAAGGAAACTACATAGGACAAAATAAACAATACTGTTAAGCTCCCTGCAAAAAAAGCATTTTTAGAAATGTAATGATTCAAAAAGGATACCATTGAAACAAAAATATGAAAAATACGATTAAAATGAAACAAATTATGTACTTAAGCATTGTTGTTAAATATTTAAAGCATTTTGCCAAATATAGAATTTCATTTGCTTCATATGGGGATACCTCAGAGCAGTTGATTACAATCAGAGACCAATGGTCTTGTTCAGAAATTTATTATTCCAATATTAGTTCAATCTGCAATAATTTATGAGAAAAATATGTGTCGTCTTTAAAAGTGCTTAAAAATCATATTTTTACTGTGTAAAGAGTATAATATTTTGATAGTGGACATTTGAGATTTTGTTCAAATAATTGTTTTATAAATGAGCGCTATTATGCAGCAACTAAATAACTTACGTTTGTTTCTAATTATTAAAATTATCGTCTGTACTTTGCATTTGATTTTAACGCATAATTTTCTCCCATGCATTTTTACACAAAAATACAACGTTATAATGCGCTCTCTAACGCTTGAAATTATTCCCAAGAATTCTAAGTCTGAAACGCTTTGTAAATGTCTAGTTGTAATTACTAAGTATTAATTTTTGAAATAGTCATAAACACAGAAAAATAGCAGATTATTGTGTTTCATAATGAATAATGTCGGGATCGAATTTAAATAAGCTGCTAACAAAATCATTAAGAATTAACGTTGTGTATCTGAGAGTTTTTCTTTAACTTGTACTGTTTACTAACATAAACAGTGCTTGTCATTTTCTTATACATTGAACTTAAAAAATATTGGATGGCAATAAGATCCCATTTCGTCACTCAGTAGTTTTTAAAAAAGTTTTGCTATTTTAATAAAAAAAAAGTATTATAAGTTCTTCAAGGACAGAAATAATATCATTTAGCTTCAACGGAATAATGCAATATTTTTTTTTAATAAAAAACTATAGTTTTTCAATCTAAAATAGTTCAAATCTATGAGGGAGGCCTCAGGACTTGAATTTAAATTCAATGAAGGCACATTGTTGAGAAATAACATATTATTTATATCTAATATTCAAGTTCTAACAATTTAAGATGACAATGCTTACCTCGGTGAAACGTAAATAGCAAGCTAAGAGAGGTTAAGTAGAAGCTAAGTAGTTATAGTAAATTAGCAGTGATGTAAAAGTATGAGCAAAAGGTGAATGAATAGAAGCGATAGTGCTTGTCAAGATTAAATTAATAAGTAAAAGGATGATGATTAAATCATAAATTAGGTAAAAAAACAATTAAAATTGGAAGATGAGACTTGAAGGTGGATTGTATATGGAGGCACATGGTCAGCCAGAATGGAATAATGGGCAACCAAAAAGATGAAGTCATTGCACCCTCTGGCGGAATACCGCAAGGATTAAATGGTCGTTCTGCCGCTAGTGAGAATGCTGAGAGACAATGCGGGCAGAAGAAATTATGGACTTCCACGAAATTACGTAGTGCATTGAGGCTTCATATCAATATATAAGCGATAGAAAAACATGATGTAGGATGCTTTGTGTTATGGAGACCCTTGATATCTATTAAAGTTGGAAATTGAATGTTCACCACAAGGAAGTTGATAAAAAAGTGTGTTTAGGCTTTCTAAAAATTAGCAGAAACAGGTGAAAAATGGAATATAAATTACAATTATTTTTTTGTTAAAGGAAATGATACTAAGAACATCGTTCGGATATTAAAAGAAATTGTTATTGCATAAAAGGCAAGTAGTGCTCCAATGCGCCCTAATATACAGATTTAAATCTTATAGAAAAGTTGTGGGAGGAGATATATTAAAAAAATATGTTGAAAGCGAAGGAGATTAAGAATTTATATAAAAATAAATTAAACAGTGTTTCTACCTGAATATATAAGACAATATACCAAATGATTTCACCAACAAACTAGTCCTTTCAATAAATATGAGGCTGCAAGTTGCATAAGTATGAAATGGGCAAAACACAAGTTGTCATATATTTTTGTTTTAAATTTAAAAGTTATTTTTGTTACATTGTGTAAATATCAGAGTTTATTTAGTACAGAAAGTACTATCTCCTCGTCTTGTTCCCTAAATGCTTAGATAACATTCGTAAATTTGTATATTTTGAATTTTCTTTTATATTTTAAAAGTACATCCCATAACAATGATTTGGATGATGACATTAGCTTAAGCAAGTGCCCAACTGTTTTTGTTCATTGTATAACAACTCAGTTTTAATCAGTTAGGTTTTCTTCTTTATTTGTTTCTTAATTTTTTTCATCTCAGTAAATTATATAACTAAATAAATTATTTAAAATGCATTATGAAATTATATTTTGATTCCAAAAGGTTATTGACTGGCTGAATTTAAAGAATGTTATTGAGTAAGAGTTTATGAATCAGAAAAATAGTAATTTCACTGTCCATTTCAAAACTAAGGTTAGATGAATGCAACTATAAGAATCATTTTCGTTTTAAGTTATCAGACCACTTTTTTTTTTAAAAAAAACTAAAATGTATTAAAATATTTACGAACAGTATTTAATACAATTTAATATTACTTTCTAAAGCACAAATTCTTCACTCAACAGACAATAAGCCATGTATTTTGGAGTTCATGTAATTTTAATTCCCTTTAAATAAAATTCATCAATTCATAATTACACAGCAAAAAAAAAAAAGCATAGAAAGCATTTTACATAATTAAATTAATAAAACAATTTTTTTATCTCATTGCATTCACACTTCAATATATTATGAAATTATTTTTCTACTTTCTCAAAAATTGCTGAAATAAATATAGCGGCAAAAAGTTCTGTTAAAATTGGTAGAAAATTTTAATGTTGATTAATTTGGTCTTAAAATTTATACAGAAATCTTGAGTTTTATTTATAATTTCAATATATTTTTCGAGTTTAAAACATACTTCCTATAAGATGATATTAACTATAGGCTAATAAAACAGTTTTTTTTTATTTCACTGTCTTTTAATGACGACATCTCGTTTAGTTAACATCTGTGTCTTTGAAAGACGAGATGTCTGTTGATTGTTATTTTATTTATTTAAGTAAAAATTCGCAAATTAGTTGGCAATTACTGTTTGTACGTGTTCTGACAGTAAAAGAGTTTTGGAAAACATTGGATAATTTTGAGGATCAGAGTTATCGTGTTGTGTCATATCTTTGACATTGTATGTCAAGAGCACATCAGGAGTTGTAATGTAGATTTTTTTGATATCTTATAATATAGGCATTTAAGGCAATGAACTAGCAACTCTGCTGCCTGATTGGTTTTGAATCTTAAAAAAAAAACCGGTTAACATTAATTTCATTCTAAATATTAATTTCAGTGTAAAAGTCATTAAAACCTCATGACAGAAAACGGTTAATCTCCAGACTTACAACAAACTGTATTCGAGGAAGCCCAAAACTTGAACAGGCATTGATGGCTCACTGCGAACAGATTTGATTCGACATTACAACGGACTTGCTCGTCTGACATGCAAACATCTTTTGTTTAGGGAGAATACTTCCGAGGATCATTATAGTCACGTCCCATACACCGGTCATCATACTTTAATAGACTGCCTAGTGTTTTATAATCATCATTTCACCTTTTTTTTATTCATATGTTTCAAACTTGTCTGACTTGGAAGGGAAAACTCACTTTTTTTGCCCTTTTATTGAAAGTAGGTTCTTTTCTTATATTTAAGATTTTAATTTTGAAATCTTGCATTATATTTTACATATCATTATAATTTATCTTCTATTGTATTATTTTATATTAACGGGGTTTAAAAAAGAAAGAAAAAGATTCAAATTTAAGGCAAATGATTGGAGCAGTCTATTGTAAGATTTGGTTCTTGCATAATAAACTCCGGTTTCAAATCACTCCTTTAAATGTAAATGATATATGTTCGGTTCACTTATTTTCTAAATCATAAAATAAAATAGAAACATTTTCGCAACTTTTAAGGAAGGTAAACTTTTACTTCCTTATCTCTGAATTAACCGCTAAATATATAAATCCTATAGCAAACAACAGTTACAGTAAGCCATTAAACAAGCCTTAAATATTTAGATGTTGGAAGCATACATTAAAGTAAACAATGTTATTTACTTGCAGTTCGGTGAAGTCTTTTGATATGAGTACACCTCCCAAAAGCTGATTGTAGTAACTCGAAGTATGCCTTTAGAAAACACAGAGTTGTGTGTTTGGGAGAGAAAACTAACCTAGTTTTACATTCATTATCTTGAGTATTTATGCCCTGACATAAAACGAAAGTTAATCAACTACGCAATATACACAGAAACAACAGAAGTATAAGACATGTGTACAACAGATTCAGCAGACAGACTCATAAAAAGAAACTTGTACGAATTAAATCTGCTAGTCAGAGAGTTTGTGTAAAAGAAACTTTTTTATTTTGTTTCATTAAATATTTATTTCCTTATTTCTCAGACGAAAGAAAAATAATGTAACTTGAACTTCTCTGAGTGCTCATTATCTTAAGAGTTATATAGTCTGTGAAGAGACTCTGCGTGTTTATCCAATCCCATTTCTTGAAGTATTAACGAATGCTTTGCAGGTTTACTCCAGTGAATGTAAAAAAGAATGTTTTTTTATTATAACTGACATTTATATTGTTGCTACATAAATCTATTTGTTTTACCATAAATGTTATGTATAAGTTGGTAGTTTTAATCACAAATTAATATTGCAAATGTAAGGTAGCTGAAATCCTAAAATTCATTAAAATTTGCATTTTTCGTCTATCTTGTTAAAAAGGAGGAGCTTCATTAATTCTCTAAATGTATTATTTTAAGAAAATTCAATAAGAAGAACTATAGAATATATAGGGGTATTATACCTTTTAAACTTCGGAGAACCCTTTAAGCTTACCATTTTTTCGAAGGAATCTCTTGATAAAAGAGGAAAAAAAATAGGATATCAAAGTTTTATCCTACTGGAATTTATAAAATTATTATTGCATCTCCATTTTATCACAATAGAAACACTCTAATAATAATAAGATAATGAATAGTATGGTAGCGAATGTGTATTTTTTTTTTTTGGGGGGGGGGGGGGTTCCAAAATATATTCTATGAATAATGAACAAAATCAACAATATTGTAAATTATAATAAACTAATAAGGAGAGCATTTTAATGACATGGCTATGATTTCTTTTTATTGCAAAGTAATTTTATGTCAGGAATAATTGTTGAAATCTGCAACCTAATATCATCATCAGCATCCAATTTGTTTTTAAGATTTTCTTATACATATGTTAAAAAATCTGGCATCAGATGTTTCACGTCTCTTTTGGCAATTTCAGGATATTTTTTCTAATGTCAACCCAAAAAAAAAATAACAACTTGACTAAAATTTAGTTTCAATTGAGTGTCGGTTGATATACCAATTCGCAGCTCTCTTTCTTTATTGGAAGTCCGGAAGTGTCACAGTCTTGAGATGGATTTTGAATGCAAGATAATTTTCTTTTTGCACAAGGAAATATTAAAGAAATGTTTCTTGCAGATCTCATCAATGTTGGAACATATCAATTTTTACATTTTTATCGGGATTAGCTTTGTTACCATGTACTAAAATTTTATGCAAATTATGAAAGCATTCAATATTATTTTTCAAAATGCAATCCACTCCAAATTTCAATTTTAAACGAGTGGCTTCAATTTTATTCTATACCTTGAAAATAGTAAAATAATTAGCCAAATCAGAGGTGATTTTTCACCTGAGCCAAATAATGGAGACTAAGTGTTCTAATGCATATGATTTCATGTGTCCTATCTATGTGTCCTGATGCATAATTAATTAATGTATTTTAAGCACGTGACTTTTGCGAAATTGAAGATTTTGTTTTATCCATAAAATAACTTATTTATATTTATTTTTACAAACAAACTTCTTTTAAAACTTCAATATTTTTTGAAAATTAAAAATTTATTAAAAAATGGCGCTTAAATTAAGGAAATAGTGATCTCTTGCGGAATCCTGTCAAACTTGAAGGGAAACTAGGTTGAAGACCTCTGCTATAGAAAATTTAATTTTGAAATTGTAATAATCATGTATACCACGCTACAAAGAAAAATATTTGGTTTTTCTAAAAATGTTTATGGTGCACTTTCTACTATTTAATTTTTATCAATTGTACTGATATTTCCCATATTATAAAATAAGATTATTTCTTAAGCAGTAAATGTAATTTCTTAAACTAAAGAGTCACATTTTATATATTACACTACATTTGTAAACAAAATAAGAAAAACTTAAAATCCAATATCTGCATATTTGACGAAATTTAAATTTTGAAATTATTATTAAGTTCAGTGTATGAAATGTTATATTTATGTAAAATTTTAAATATAAAATTGCGTTGGATGTGAAATAAGATGTACCTAAATATAAGTACATGACTTGCTAAAGTAAATACAGCTATTGATTATGAATTGATTATAAATGATAATTTATGAATATTGTTGTGATAATACATATATAAGTCTGCAAATATTTCACTGTTGAAATATGTCTTCCTTTGCTTTTAATTTAACTTGTCATAAAGTTCTCTTATTTTTCCTCTTCAAAAATGTCTCAGTTATTATAAAATTCTTATTTAAAATTGCTGTATATAAAGTATGCCATAAAAATATTATTCTATGTATGAAACCAAGTAAAACAAATTCATTTTATTTTGCTGCTCATTTATCTTTTAGAATTATCCGTATTTTAATTTGATTATCATGTCTCAAAATGTATTTCATTCACACGTAAATTATACAAAAGCATTTGACAAAATCAATAAAACCTCTAAATCTGGTTAATCGACTCGTATAACAATTATCTATGAAGCAATGTAAGGAAAGCTTCGATTTGAAATTTTTGAAATACAAGTATGTTTCTTGCTTGAAAATGTGTGCATTATTTCTTTCAAACTTTGAATACTTTGACAAGGTCAAACTTATAAGAGCTTAATAATTTCCCTAAATTTCTTATTTTCTAATTTACACTATGTGTAATTGAATAATGGAAGCCTATTCACCTTTTTTCGTGCGTTTAATAAGATATTCTTCTCATATTTATTACTTTTTTCGTATTAATGTATAGAGCATTTGATAACCTCATCAAGTACAATAACCAACTGTAACTATGTCAATAACTAATCATATTAAGTTTTGATTAGTTTTGCTTTATTTCTTGAAAATGAGTTTATTATTGTAAATCTACGTACTTGACGAAATTTTTAATAGGAATAGAAAATTATTTATATCAATTTGCACCACAAATTACTTGATATAGTATTAATAGAATGAATTCATTTTGTAAAGTTATTTAAATTGATTTATAAATTAATATGACTATCCGGGAAAACAATATAATCGCAGTATTATTCAAAACTTTTTAAATTTTATTCACTGATTTCTATATTTATATTGTCCCGATCCAAGACAGTATTATTATTAGGGACATAAATTCGAGGATCCAACCCCTCGTCCCGCACATAGTGCACTTCAAGTTTAGTATAGGAAGGCTCTCACTATATCTATTGCTAGCGGTCTCAATGACCTTAAAACGCACATGCACACATGAGGTGTACCTTAGTGCACTAGGAACTGGAACACATCCAGACTAGCCGGACTGATTTGTCAGTGTTTGAGATTGGATTGCACCATGCCACTATAAATGGAGGTGACTGGCGATTAAGAAACCCTATTCTCCTCTGCCTGTTTATCCGGGCAAGAGACTGGCAAGAGAAGTGACTATTGGCGAAGTCATATTATTAGGGACAAGAAGGTTAAGGATGGATATACCATTATTTATTGGACGAATAATTCCATCCAAACACTGAAAATAAAGCAAATAAGGACATAGAAATTATGATATACATAAAGGTTATAGAAAAATATTATACGTTTGATAATTTTTAACTATTATTCCTTGACAACTAATTTGAGTTCAGTAAAAAATACCAAAAGTGCAACTTTTGAAATCAATGCGGTAAAATGAGGTGAGTGAAAAAAATGCCCAAAACAAACCGGGTACAATACTTTAATTTTTAGTTTATTTTAAACATTGATCAATTTTCATACTTAAACTTATTCATTCGAGTGGGGAGATGGATTCTCTGTCTTGAATCACTCACGAATTCATTTTTTTCCATTGGCCAATCAGCATTACAAGCATCATAGAATAAATCTATGCAGATGGGCAAAATAACCAGAAATCTTTTATTAGTGTGTCAAATATTTCATCACAAAGCATGCAGGCTTCACCACCATCTTTATTATCTGTAAATGGAACCAGTCTTATCTTCTTCTCTATGTTAAGGATGAGCCTCCAACTGACTTCCTTTTTTTTGCAACCCTTTCAATATTTTAGCTAATTTTCAATCTCTTGAATTCCTGTTTTCTTTAGGTACTACTTTTTTCAAGTATTTCCTCTGTTTGGCTGAAAGGTAACCATTGTAGACTTGATAACCACTTTGTGATTCGGATTTTTAGAAAGATCAAAGATCTGCTACTCCTTTTCTTTCTTTATCTTTTTCTTTCAAGAGAGGTAAAACATCCACTAGAAAGAATTGAAATAAATATCCCTTCTTCTAGGTCTTGGATCACCAAGTTTATAATTTAACATTCAGTTTTAATCTATATTAGTTCAGGAGCAAAATCTGATAAGAATCCTTTAACCCATGCTTGTCTAAATTTCGGCCCAAATTAATTGAACATTTGAATGATTAAAATTTTAAACTTCAAGGAAAAAATCAATTTATTAATAATATGCTCCAAAAAATTGCAGCGTTTAAAAGAAAATTGGAATTTTGGCTTAATCAAATAAAAGTAAGATTCGACACATTTCAGTACTTTGACTGCACATGAACCTGTGATTTGCACAAAATATGCTGCATTAATTTTTGATTTAATTCAAGATTTTGAAACTAGATTTCAAAATTTTAGAAAAAATGAAGAGTATTTCAACATATTTTCTGCTTTATTTTTTCAATAAATAAATAAATTGCTTTCAAATCTTCAAATGGAATGCATTAAACTGCAAAGTGACATTCAACTGAAAGAAAAATTTGGGAATGTTTCTTTACTGGAGTTTTATAAAGATTACCTACTCCGCCATAAATATCCTATTTTCCACAATCATGCTTTATTAATGTCTTCAGCTTTTGGCAGTACATATATTTGTGAACAATTATTTTCAAGAATGAAGCTTACAAAAAACAAAAATAGGACAAAGATCACTGATAAACATCTTGAAAATGCAGTAAAAATTGCAACCTCGTCTATTGAACCTGATATCGATTTGCTTGTTCAACAAAAGTAAATTCATCCATCTCATTAATTCGAATTTTTTCCATCTTTATGAAATCCAAACTAAATGAAACGAAACTTTTATAAATTAAAAAAAAATAATTTCTTGTACATATCTAATTCAAATTTAAAAAACCTATGGTAAAAAGAAGTGAATTTATTTTAATAAAATTACATTGAGTTAATTTTTATTTCAATTTTTGAAAAAATATTGTATGTGCGGCCAAGCATTTTTTTTTTTTTTTTGCAATGTGGCCCTCAAACGGGCATAGTTTAGGCCTCCATACTTTAACCGATTTTCAAAAAACCAAATTGCGTTTATAAAACTCTCATTCAGATCTGTAATGTCTTAGCAGAAAGATATAAGGAAACGTGTTGCTTCTGCTAGAAAACAATGTGAAAAGGAGAAAGAAAGGAGGAGGAGTAAAATATTAATTGAAAAATAAATTTAAAAATTAAATATTGCTTGAGGATAAAAAGGTGCTTATGTGTCCTTCTACACACCTGCGAAGCAACCTAAAAACATTAGGAGTGGTATAATTCAAGATTTAGAATTGTATAAAAGACAAACAGACAGTCATATTAATTTATATTTGGTATACAAAAATTAGATAAGTGCCATGTTAAAAATAATTCCCTGTTTCATAAATTAGATAAACAAATTTTTATTTAAAATATTCAATACTTTTGCATTAGATTTGTTAAAAGCAATCACATATTTTTGTTGTTAAATATTTTTAAATATATCTATTAAATAATATGGTTATTAAAGTCTTTTTTTTAGATTATATTTGCAACTTAGACTCTCTTTCTACCGAATGCTACAAAATGACTTTTCTATTATTGTAGCAAATACTTGATAAAAAATGTTTTCAATTATGAAATATTTCTTTTGTTGATGATTTTAAAATTTAAAGTAATTTCACAACAATTTTATTAGTAATGCCGTTTCTTATTTTTAAACGCGTATTCTTACAAAAGAAATTATTTGAGTTTTATGTATTTCCTACATACATTAACTGAATACCACCCTTTAATGAAAATTTCAAATTGATTATATTTTCTTGTGTCAAACATATCAACTTAAAACACTTTACATTTTCGTATACTTTAAATGTATAAAAAAGACATTCTTTCAAGAAAGAAAAATATTGTATACACACCAGAAATATGATGCATAACTTAGAAAAAAAATTCCAGTATGTTAATGCATGTAAATTTATTGGCATAAATTAAGTACCATAACGTGTTAAGAATCATTTTATTTTATAAGAAAAAATATTACTTTCAAGCATTCTTAGTAATTCATTATATTCACTTTAACCATATTTGAATATTTTTATTCATTTATGCTCTGCTTTTCAAAAGAATGGATTTTTCTTATTCAACGACTTTACAATTTAAGCCATTAAGCTAACTGAAAGTTTTACCATTATTCCTCATAAGTTAACTGTAACTGTTAATATTCTATTTGGCTGTTTAACTAATGCTTTAATGGAGAATTGATTCTGGTAAAAAATTATAACATTAAATAAAAGAATATTTCGTATGTTCCCTTTTATTCAAATTATTCCAAATACAAATAACTTAAATTTAATTTGATTCTTCAGACTAAAATCACCAGAATATTTCATTACTTTCCCATAATATATTTCGATAGTATTAAATTTTAATGGAATCTTAAGAATTATTTTTATATATTGAGAAAGCTTGTTCTTAATAGTGTTCTAACTGTCTAATCATAAAAATGTAAGGTCCTATTTAAAAATAATGTTCAAAAAAACATCTGCTGGATAAAAGGACAAAAAAGAGAAAATATTGATTGAGTTAAGCTAAGAGCTATTTATTTACTTTTTCAACTTTCTCAAAAAATAAACATCTTACGACAGAAGAATTTAATCTCGAAAGTAGAGAGAATTTAATTTCCTGTTGCCACTGCCCCTGCAGTAATCCATCACTCTTCTTTGCTGAATAGGTCGGAAGAAGAGAATGATATGATTAATCTTGTCTAATCTGAGATTCTCTCTAAGGCCGTGGCGACGAAGTAATTAAAATCATGTCAAAATTCTCTTAAAAATACACTAAACTTATGTATTTAAATAGTGTAATTTACGATTTATATTTTGTAAATATCAAGAATCTTTAATAAGTATTAAGGGAGAAATTGCAAGTGTACAAACATTTTAGGAATTTTAAAAAGACATTATATTTTTAAAGGATGTAAATGAAATATTGTCTTGCTTATTTCGAAAATTTCTTTTAAATCTTACAAAAATTCCCATTGTATTAATAGTTCAGGTTTTCCGATTTCAAGAATCAAAGAACTATATTTAATTATTTTTTCCTTTAAAAAATTATACATAATTGAAAATACTTAATACATAGACACTATCGACTATATTAACTGTACTTTTATGTATTCATTTATGTTATAACTACTATATTCTATTAGAGAGAGAAAGAGAATGCAATGTATTCTAGATTTAAAAATTAAAACAGAATGTCATATTATATTTAAAATTAATGCCGTAATATTTTTAAAGAATTTTCATTAAATTTAAAGCATGAAACAATTACAGTAACCCATACAGTTATATAACGCTTATTTCATTAAAAAGTATCTTTTTTAAAAAAATAACAGCATTTATATAGCAGTTCTGAGAATTAATTAGAACAAAAAGAATGGAGATAATCAATTTTTTTTTCATAAACAACAAAGTTGTTTTAATCAATATTTAAAGTAATTTAAAGCGTCTTATTTCCTCATTAGAAGCGTTTTCCTATTTCCCATAACCATTTGAATACGTTCCAGACTATTTTTAATCTTTTTTTTATCATTTTATTTGTGTTCCCTTTTAATGAACAGAAAATATGAAAATAAAAGGAAAGAAGATATTACTTCCTTTCATATTTCAACTTCGATTTGAAACTATTTGCAACTATGAATTTGCAACTTTTCAGTAACTATGCAATCACGAGCTCATGGCCGGCATTGTTTCTCTGAAGTCGAGTGTTTGTGTCTTGATTCCGCTGAAGATCTATAGTGTAGTCAATTTGAAGATCTATAGTGTAGTCAATTTGAAGATCTACTGAGTGTGTCAATTTGTTCAAGCTAAAACAATGGGATACAAAACTCATGACACTGGCGTTCTGTGGAGACTTTGGAGAGTAGAATGTCAGCTGTTATGGTTTTTTCATCTAATTAGAATTGGATATGTGTTTTTTTGTCGCTCTGTATTTGCTTCTAAAAAATGATCAATTTTCAACAACTGTGGGATGTGTGCTTATAACTATAATGATTTATTTCCAGATGATTTTTATTCAAATCTTGGTAAATGGTATGCTTTATGCAAATACAATTTTGCATAGCGAAATTTAAAATAATTTATTAGGATGATTAATTGGATATAGTTAAAAATTTTAAAATACTTTCTATTAAACTCGTAAATCTAATACCATTTTGCCATAAGAATTATTCTCTTTTCAATGATTTTCTACTGAGGTTTTCTAAATCAGCTGTTTTACATATCTCACTTTACTGACATACCATCTCCGTATGTGATTACGATCAAATATAAACTTCTCTAACCCAACCGACGTGTACAAAAAAAAAAAAGAATGAGTAGACAAAATGTGATGAAATCAAATTATTACTAAGTGCAATTAAAAAAAATTAAAGCAATTGATGGAAAATATTAAGGTAGACATTAGCCATTTCTGTTCAGGTGTCTTACAATTAGAAGCAAATGGATAGACCATTAAGTTAAATGCTAAATCTAATTATTGTTATTAAAATCCAGTAAAAATAAATCTTTATATTTTAATCTATAACACAACATTCATCGTTAGAAAATTTTAAATTCTTAGAATAAAATACTTTGAGTTAATGGCTCATATATGTAAACATACACTAACATATATATTTTGGGAAGCCGAAATTAATTTGTAGTAGAAAATTTCAAAATATGTTTTCGTATTTTTGTTATTAAAACTTGATGGATATTAAGTAATATCTAGACCTAAGAAAATTAAAAAAAGGAAAATTTTTAAACATTGCGAATAGAAATAATGCGAACCCTAACAGAATAATCAAATATTAATATAATTAACATAATATTAATTATTTACTTTTGCTAAAATGGGGTAATAAATATCCACACAATGAATTTTTAATACAAATTATTATTATCTATTACTAAAAATTAATTTAATCTCTTTGAAATACTAGAATTATTTCTGTTTTTTGTAAATATCTAATTACATGATTTATAAGTTGATATAAACATAGTATACAACAAATATATGTCTAGGAAATATTAAATTTTGATGACGCTGATAAAAACTTCAAAGGGAAATAAGAAATATTTACAAGATGAAGCTGAGTTACGGAAATATTATGTATACAAATGTGCGTAATAAATCCTTATATGACTATTGAATGCTTGTATGAAGTTTAATTAGATTAGATTTACATTTGTTCCATGTCTGGTTTGGTATCCTTTGTAAAATTTGAATATTTAATTAATGTTGCTGCATTTTCAAAGTAATATTAAGAACTTTATACAAAGTATAGAGCAGTAAATATAATTATATTGACTGAGAAAATTAACGTTGTTTAATTGGTTTTTTATCTAAATATTGGTATTCAGTACTACCTTCACTATTTGAATTTCTTTAATATCGAATTGAATTTATTTAGTAAATGAAACTTTATATAATTTAAAATATTTTTATACATAGCTTGGAGAATTGTGGTAAAGAATAATTTTGATACATGTATATATGTTACGGTTGGATACAATTATTTGGTTTATAATACTAACAAAGTAAACCGATTAAGTAAATATAATGTGAAAAATTTGCCGTATTGGTTGTTCTTAATAGTTCCAAAATGAATAATTGCGATGTAATAATTTTTTAACTCATTAAATTTAAGGGTTGGAAACATCAGTATTTCTCTGTTTTGCGTCTTGGATTTTTCTGAAATATTATTTGTTTATTGTAATAAAATAATTAAATATTTCTAATCATTAACTATTACAGAATATTTTTTTTTTGTGGTTAGGTGACTGCTGTGATTAAAATTTTTTAAAAAAACTAATTTTTTACTTTTTTTATTTTTTTGACATTGTTAAGTATAAATAGTACAAATAAGAAAATACATAAAAATTTTAAATAGTATTTGACACTTTTGATAAATTGGTCAGTTTTCAAGGAATTTCAGCATATTTTGACTGAAACATTAACACTATATTAAAATTTCTAATGCATTACACATCTTTCCTTTACTTTACAAAATACATATAATAATTTTCTTCAAAATAGACAAATCTATGAAATAATAAAATTTAAAATCTGCAGGTATTTTACACCAACATGGACATTTTGAATTTTCAATTTTATCTTTACATAAGTAGGATCCTAAATAAAATATATTCCCCCTACATCAAAGATTTTGGACATTTCATTAAAGAATATAGAGATATAAAACATTCTCTCTAGAAATTTCGGGACATTATCTCATTATTTCGGATATCTGTAAATGGACTTCAAATTTGCTTCAAAACACTATTTTGAGAAAAACTTCAATTAAGTTTATTTTTTGCAGTGAAAATACACCACCTATTCAAATAATCCTAAAATTTCGGGATGATAT
Source organism: Nephila pilipes (assembly GCA_019974015.1). Taxonomy (NCBI): domain Eukaryota; kingdom Metazoa; phylum Arthropoda; class Arachnida; order Araneae; family Nephilidae; genus Nephila; species Nephila pilipes. The sequence goes on along the minus strand of BMAW01001739.1, from coordinate 647,227 downwards.
GTCAAACCTTCTTTTTCCTGCAAATTTTGACATTTTCCTCTAGCACGTGCTTTTTTCCTTTGTAATTTTACAAAGTCAATGAATATGTCTTTGCATCGGAATACGTCAGAAATCTTTGCTTCAAAATGCAGACATATAATTACCGACATTTTTAGCTGCAACTTATTCATTACCTCAAACAGAACCACTGGCACCTTTATTGAAGCTGAACAGCTAAGGTGGCACCTAATTGCAAAGTTTGCAATTCAGAGTAAAATCATTGTTTTTAGAATAAATATTCCCGAACAAATAAAACTTTCATTGGCATTTTGTGTCATGCCATGCAAACACTTTTTTAATAGGGTTTGGTCGCATAATTTCATATAGGTTGTAACTAATTATGTTTGTATTTGTGAAAGTCAGTGGTTATCAGGTAAATGTTTTGCCCACTGCTTTTAAAATTTGCACCAGCTGTCTTTCCCTGCGGACATTGATATGCGCGGGAAAATCACATAGAACAGCGGTGGTAAAAGGCAGCAATAACTGCGCTGCATGCTTACAATTGTTTATATTGCTGCGAATAGCGTTCCATAATAATTCTGCAGCTTTGTGTCTATAAAATATCTGTTAACTTGCTCTTCCTCTCCCAATTTCCTTTCGTGAACTTTTGAATTTCACCAAGTGACTTAGCTCTCTCGCCTGAACATGGCTATTACGACCAGATTTATTGATACAGCCAGATACGCCACTATTTTAACGGACTCATATCCCTTAGAGTCCACCGTCCCCATAATAATCCTGTGCTGTATGATTGCGCAGATTTTCCGATCATCAAAAATTCGATATGCTCCTATTGTCTCCATGCTAGAAGCAGACCCTTGATTGCATTAAACATGTGAACGCATGGGAAAACACCTGGAGTATTTGGCATTTTATTACATATTCATAAGGGACATCATTTCGTATCCAATACTTTCCAGTATCAATGGATATGCAGCTCTACGCAACAATTGTGAGATAGGCTAGCCCCGTTTCTGCCAAGTCCCCATCCAATGACACTCCACCATTAACATATCTGTTAATGATTTCCTTTTCAGATTTGTCTGCTGCATTGAGCGCTGCTTTTCTTAGCATAGCTTCGGGGTTGTACGTAGAGATCTTAAGTTCTTGATTTCTAAAGCTCTTTTTTAGACAAAAGGCAAGTCTATTTAGCATATAATGGTTTTATTTCCAACATATAGCCCCGATGAGTCTTAACGCATATACAGAAAAGTATTTAAGATTAAAAGCCATTATTAATCTTTCAGATGGCACAAATACCTTTAACAAAATCACAGTTCTTACACATTTTATATGCTGAATTTGAGCATATGCAAATCTCCCAGATCCTCTCTCAAGCTGAGGTATCCTGGAAACAAACAAGGGCAACACAAAACTGCAAACACAGATATTAATGTTCTAATATCATATATGCGATGGCCAAATAGTTCCTTACAGAACCCAGAATATATATTATCAGAAGAAGTTGGCTGAAGCCCTCAAGTTTTTTGAAACTTGCTGTTTTCTTGCTCATCATTCTTGCAGTTGAAACTTCATTTTCATGTTGAGCATTGGTTCAGTGTGGTTTCTTGATGCTGAGTTTGCCCGAAGATATGTCTTCGTTTCTTTGGGCAGTATTTTTTTGCGGTGTCCACTGTTATGTTTACTTTGGATGGCTTTGAAATTGTTGAATTCAAATATATTGTTTCAGGTAAAAAACATGATCAGAAATACGAAAAATAAAACACACATTCTAGAAAATCATAAACAAAATTCATTTTGCCAATTCTCTTTGTAAATCTTCATTAAACAATTGATGGTGGCTAAACCGCACTAGAAATATTAGCTAAAAATATTATTTATATAATTTAAAAGAAAAGAAAAATGTGAAATGAGGGTTAAAAATATAAATTATGTACAGCTTGGTTTGAGATGCTACTTCCAATCTCTTTTGCAGCCTGACGATGGTTTTAAAATTGCTATATCTATTTCTATTTCACATATCGTCAAAAAAGAAAACAGATTTGATAATTAAACTAAGATTATTAAGAAAAAAAGTGTAAGTGGTCAAAAACTGTATTTATTACGTAGGCTTGATTAATTGCGCCCTATTAATAAAACTGGTAATATATATATATATTTCTGCTCTTTTTTTATCACATGCTAAAAATTGCGTTTGAGTTTGTGAATTTCATTACATACAGAGACGTTAATGAAATGTATGCTTAAGACATTGGAGTTGGTGTGTATACTTTTAAAAAGAAATGGTGGTTTCTCCAAAGAGACTTTCTAGGGTCTAAAATGAAATCTAGAAAAATTGGTAAGCACATATGAAACAAAAACTAAGGATAGAAACTTTAAAAATAACACATTAACATGAAATTTATTGAATATTTATAATAAATGCAACCGCTTCCAAAATCCTTTTCTCCACACCTGCTGTTTCTGACGGTCCTTTGTACGACATACCGGTAAATAGGAAAAATCGATGAGGCAGCTGCTGTAACAAGCAGTATCTAATGCTTTTGGATTAAAACAACTCTGACTACTCACCAGCCATTTGTGCTGTCTCTGTGGTACATCTGTTTATGTATAAATTGAATGTATGTCTGTCTTTTTCAGTATCACAAAAAGTGCACCATTATCGCCATTAAAAAAATGATAAGACAGATTCCACAATGGAATAACTTCATAGAGCTGCTAACGCCTTTCATTT
>BMAW01001739.1:633953-644468 GCA_019974015.1 Nephila pilipes | reverse complement strand
TCAATCTTCGTTCAGTTACGTATTGCTATTTTGTAACATTCAAGTTATACTAAAGCCATTAGATAAAATTATTAATAACTAAGGATTTCTAAGGATGTTTTAGTAAGCATTTCATGTAATTGGTAAACACAAAGTTTTTTTTTATAAATATTTTAGTTCCATATTTATAAAATAATAATCGTATAAACAACTATAAAACAGAACGTTGAGTAACTCTATAGAATTAGAGATTAAGAGATCATTAGAAAACAAATACAACTTCCCTTACAAAAGCTGAAAATAATTCTTCGTATCAGAACTGTGGGAGATTTATAAAGAAAATCCATTATCAGTTGACAGCATACACAGAAAAATGATTATGTTATTTTCTTTTACTGACAGGGATTAAGTGACTACGGAAGTATATAATCACGTTTGGGCACCCGTGTATAGTCAATAGATCATAATGAATGTCTGAAATTTCATTTACTTTTTATACGGAGAAAATATATAGATTGGATTGACAAATATGGTTTATCACATGCGACTTGCAATTTATTACCAAACTTTAAAAGTGTTTGTTCACAATTTATTTATTTTTGTAGAGGTTTTCAATTTAGAAGGTAAAATAGGGTAAAGACGTTTTAAGAATAACTAGAAAATACATCTGAAAGTTTTATTTATTTTTTTCTCTTTATGAATGAGAATTGTGCAATATTCATATAATAAAGTGATTACTTCTTTTTTTATAGTTTTAATGCGACACATAGTGTTTATGTAACTAATGTTCATGTATTTTGAAGTCACTGAATTATTTCTATTTAAAGATAATTTTCATTCTTAAATAATATTTTTGTCGTAGATATATTTATTCAAACTTAAATCACTCGATGCAATGCTACGTAATATTTTTTTCATTTTTTTCATTCTGTTTATAAAATAATTATAGGAATAATTAAAACATTTTTAAATTTATTTACTTATATTTTAATATTTATTATTTTTTTTATTTATGTTTTAATATTTATTAATTTTTTTACTTATATTTTAATATGTATTAATTTTTTACTTATATTTTAATATTTATTAATTTTTTTACTTATATTTTAATATTTATTAAAAAATTTTACTTATATTTTAACATTTATTTACTTATATTATAATATTTATTTACTTAAATTATTATATTTATTTACTTATATTTGAATATTTATTTACTTATATTTGAATATTTATTAAATTTATTTACTAATATTATAATATTTATTTACTTATATTTTTATATTTATTTACTTATATTTTTATATTTATTTACTTATATTTTTATATTTATTTACTTATATTTTTTATATTTATTTACTTATATTTTTATATTTATTTACTTATACTTGAATATTTATTTACTTATATTTTAATGTTTATTAAATTTATTTACTTAAATTTTAATATTTATTAAATTTATTTACCTCTATTTTACTATTTTACTTGAAATGTTTCTGCACGGTATAACTTGTAGATGCATAAAATCCATTGCATTGAAATATTTCATTGATATGCATTATTTTTTGAGTTTCAGTTGCAAATTTAAATATGTAAAATTATTATAGAAATCATACTGGTGTAAATAGTGCACAGTCCATATAAGAAAACACATATTTTAGCTTGCATTAAATAATACTGTTTACTTTTGTAGTAATTCTAAAAATTAATTCTGAAGTGTTTCAATAATTCTACAAAAGCATTGATAATACGGAGTATACACATATATGAAGTATACAATAATGAAAAACTTGTGAATCGATTGCATTTTCAGTGTTAATAATAATAAATAATAAAAGATAGAAGGCTAAATGCAAGCAATTATGTAATTATTAAAAACATTTTATGCAACTGAGCAGTCTTCGATGCGGAAAAATAATCTTATTTTACTCCAAGTGTATAAATGCTACATATTCTTTGTAATAAAAAGCAATGGAAATCTTATTTTAACGTAGAGATATTTCAATACTTATGTGCCTATATATGTAAGGGAAATTACATTTGTATTCCTTAATAATTATAAATGAGCAGTTATTATTCAGAGCTGTATTTACATGTTTGAGACGTTTGCTTGTCTTTAAGTTTTTGCATAAAATTCATTGTATTTACAAGTATAAAAAATTCATAAGCACTTATAAAAATAAAATTAAATATATGAAACGTAACCATATTTTAAAAATTGGATTTAATATTTTTTAGATAAATTTAAATTTTGTGTTTCAAATTTCCCTTTTTACAAATAGTATGGAAGCAAATACATTCCCTGGCTCAGTAAATAACCACATTTAATTTTGTGGGTAAAGCAAGAAAGTGAGAATTGAGGAAAACGTACTAGCAAATCCTAAATACGCATATTTTGAGAAAAAAGCAAACAGATATACGCACTGTGGATATACGCACATATTAAAACACTACTCACTCAAGCTTCAAATCAGGCATGCAGCAAGTACACTAACATAATAAATCAGATTTATTGATAAAAGGCTTTCCCGTGATCAGAGACACCAGGTAACAATGCAATTTATCTGTTTGCGAAAAACTACAGATTTCAGAGACTTTGAACATGACATGATTGTGGACGAAAGAAGGGACGACTCCAGAATCTCCGAAGGCTTTAAGACTTTCATCGCACATCAATATCTTAAGTCTTCCACTTATAGCAGCTACAGTAATAAATATTGAACAAAAAGCAAAACTGTTGGGGGAAAATGCTTGTGAACTAAAAGAGGATTCAGGAAAATGAAACGTAGTGCGTGCAGTAACAGAAGAACTATAACGCAACAAATTGTAGTTCAATACAATTCAGTGTCATTGAAAAGCATAGCCGTTTGCTCTACAAGACTGATCTTAGTGCAAAATAGTTTTAATAGCCAGCGATCCACTTTTGATTTTGCAGCAATGTGGAAAAATAAACGGGGCTACAGATCTCCGAAATTGAACATTTGTTGAATGGAATTGTCTCGTTTCACGAATCAAAATTTCTTTTACACGACGTTTATGGGACGCTCTATTTGTGACGTAAACTGCACGAAGCAATAGATGCTGCTTGCCACAGAATCCTGGCCTGAGAAGCATTTTTGTTGCATATACTTTGTCTCTTAACTCCGCGGAAAACTTCTATCAATTCCAATGATTACTTTTACAATGTTGTTAAGCGTTTACCTACATTTATGAACATATTGGTTTCCGATTATCATGACCATTTCAAACAGGACAATGACCACTACTACCAGATTGCCTTGAGGAACATGACACACATGTTAATAAATTTAGTTACCCTTTAGTCAACCGATCTGAATTGTATTGGACATTAGTGAGACGATGTTGAAAGGTATGTTAAAAGCTCCGAAAACCCATCTTTTGATCTTCTTTTGAAACCCATCTTAGCCGAGTGGTCATGGTAGCGGCTCTCGGCCGGCTATGTTTCCTTCAAAAGGAGAGCTTAAGTTCTGGTTCCATTAAAGGCTAGTGATAGAGAGAGACTCATGTACAGTAAATCTATCGAGTCTCCTAGCTCTCCTGTTGTAGTGGTGTAGAAGTTTATTCAAGCTCAGGCGTCGTCTTCGTCTCTTAACTGAGTTTCAGAATTACGAGGTCTATTGAATATTAGGGATTTCTAAGTGTGACGTTGATAGACAATTAATCTGATGGATACAATCATCCTAAAATTTGACCTTATGACGCATTGATTAAATAATCTTCAAATTATATTTAGATTTGAAATGTATCTATTACGTTGAAAAACTAATTATTCGTTCAATAATTATTAGTAAGATTTTTTACATAACCCTTAACGTTTGAACCGCCCCACCGAGGAAACATGATTTAAGCTATAGAAATTGGAAAACACTGACATGCCTGTTATCTCAATTATGTAAATAAATGAATCACTATTATGGTAAAAAATAGATACTATACACCAAATAAGTTAACGGGACAGCTAAATTAACCACCAATAATTGTTGTAAACGGTCGCCAAGTATCCTTTTAAGGTATTGAGGGTTATGCAGTTATATAATGATTTTATTCAGTACAAAGATGTGTGTAAAAAACATGAACCTTTCTTAAGCCATTTGAAATCTGTAAAACTGTTGCTAATCTTATTGTGAAGTGATTTTCGAATCACAATGAGACTTCCGGGCCAACATAGTATTTTTCTAACTAAAAACCACGCATTTTACTTTCTGAAAATAAGCATGGTCGAGTGTATTCCAATAGACAAAGTTGCTGAGAAACGCACATAAACCTTAGAATATTATTGAATATATCATAGGAACTTTTATCTAAATTTTTCATAGGACCTTTCATACAATGGAAAACTAATTTATAAAATATTGTATAACTTCCTTTTTCTTGTAATTTTTACTTCCACTTTTCCAATCTAGATTCCAATTTATTTTTTGTTTTATTATAATATACGTACTGAAATGTGTGACTTAATCTCAATTACTCAATCTTTGGCTATACATAATATAATACTCCATCTCCAGTATTAAGACAGGATGTTTTGCTAAATATTTAGCATGAAGAAGATTTAAATATATAAATTTAACTCGTCTTCGTAATTTCATGCGGTGAAGGGTAAAAAAAAAATGAAATAAAGTCTTAAAAAATTCTTTCTCATAAGTAAATAAAGGCAACTCTTGCCTGAGGCAAGGGAACAAGGGATTAATTTTGAGTGAAATGTTCAATTTGAAGCTCATTTATTTGCAATTTCAACATTAGAAACAATAGAAACTACCACGCATTTAATAGAACTAGATGTTAAGCTTCTTCTATGATATAGTACAGCTGTAAGGAATGTTTATTTTTACCACAGGTTACGCTCGTAAATCAGAATTATGATTTCTATCTCGATATTATCTGTAGTGTGTAATTAACTCAAAACAAGTGAATATTATTTTATAATATTCATAGAACACATTATAAGACGTCAGTTGTTCAATGAGTTTTTCATTTGTTGTAACATAAAACAAAACCAAAATTCCAATACTTTGAAAACCAAAAATAACTATAAATGTTTTTTTTATAAATAAAATTCTCTTTAATCTTTGCATTTCTTCTAACATGTTATGTAGTAGCAAAATATGTTATAATTCTAAATACAGCAACAGTCATTAAGAATTATGTTGCATTCGTTTTAAATTCTCTTCTCCGTTCAAGTTATTTATTCTCCCCCTCAATCATGAAAATCTGTTTCTTGTAAATAGCGAATATAACTGGAGTCATTTAAAAAAATTTATTTTTCCTTAGTTCGAACTAAGACATTGAGTACTTATCTCATGTTTTCAATTGATAAGTACGGAAAAGTAGAAAGGAATTAATTTATCCTACGTAGAAATTTGCCCAGGTCTCCAGTAGCTGTGACTTTCTCATGAGATATAATTTCTTTATGTTTCACCATCTAAACAGTAACAGAGGAAATAACATAGAAGTATGTATCCCTCATAATTCATTTTTTTTACTTAGTCTAGTTGGAAGAGTAAGTACTTTTAATCCCGAATTCCTAGCTTTTTTTTCGCTTCTTCACTTATCTTGTTTTTCAAGTGATATTAAAACTTACATTTTCCACTTTCCATCAATTTTTTATTTACAAATAGGAGTTATTTTGACATATTTCAGGTAGAAATAAAAATATAAATTATTTTTTTGTGGTAAATTTGTTCGATTAAATCATTCAATGTTTCTTCGAAGAAATGTCAAATGTGTATGGTTTTAAAAACTAGTATTTTCATAACGTTGATTCGAGACTAAGACTATTTAATCCAGTTATATATATATATATATATAACTGAACATTATTATTTATCCCACAACTTTAATTATTTATCCAATGTAAATTAGTGCGTATAAAATTATAGTTGCTATGGGTGGTCAACGGAACTGTTTTAATAAAAAAAAAATGGTTTCATGTTTCTTCTATAATTCTTATTGTTTACAATCACTTAAAAAATGGATTAAAGTAGAATATTTTAAATTAAATAAGTAACAGAAATTTTTTTAACAAGATCAAGAACAGATTTACGTAACATATGAGCTTTGAATTTCAAATATAATGTTGTATGTGTAAAAAATTTGAAAAATATCCATCTATTTTGAAAATAAACGTCTCTGTTAGAAAGATCATAAAAGTAAGTGTTTCGACTTAATTAAAATTATGTTTGTAATTATTTATTATCTTCGTACCAATTGGCAACAGGAGCGATATTGACGACGGATCTCATAATTTTGAATCTCCTTCATGTGAAGGGGACGACACCTAAGCTTGAATCTCCATATAAAAACTTCCACACCACACCAATAGAAAAACTTGGGACCACGACAAATTTAACATACATCAGTGCCGTTATAAGGCGTATTTGTAGCATTTGGGCTCGAAACTACCAATTAACGCTGCCTTACTTAATGTTGCACAACGAAAGTTCATCTAAATGGTTACTGATTAAATACCACATTCAATTAAAATTAGTGGGATTGCAACCACACAATTTTAATTTAGAATTAATTGTATTTATTCTTTTTAAAAATATATGAGAATGTTTAATAATACTTGACATTCCTCTTATATACACTCTATAACAAAAAAAAAAAAAAAAAAAAAAAAACGGACGCACCAAGAAGTTGTCCGATAGAGACTTAAATTGGCGGATACGAAAACTATGTATAGAGTAGAAAAGGACTAAAGTTTCAGAAAAATTGTATGATTTACTTCAGAGTTACATTGTTACAAAGTAACGAGCTGAAAAAGGTGTTGATCCACCTCTAGTCCTGCAAGCTGTCACACGACTTGACATAGATGATAAAAATCCCTGATGGTCTCTCGAAATATTTCTTTATACGGTTCATAGCAAAACTTACCGTATGTAGTCTGATATTATCTTGCTGAAAAATGAGGCCCGGGTACTGCAAATGGAGCTGTAGCAAAATAGATCTTACAATGTCCGCTGTGCTTTAAGTGTATCTCTAATGACGACCAAAGGATCCGGGTTTCAAGGGAAATGGCACCCCAGACCATAACTCCTGGTTGAGGGCCTGTGGGGCGTGCAATAGTGAAAGCAGTACCGGCACTCTGCCCTGGGCGTCTCCAAACACGTCTTCGTAGCTAAAAAGTATACGTCCCCATTCAGCATCATTACGACCTGATCGAGCCACGCACCAAAGTAATCTGGTTCGACAGTGTACAGGCGTGAGGGGCAGGTGGCGGAGCGGTCGGTATGAGCATACATTTCACTCTATTACACGTATGTGAATGGTCATGGTGGAAACTCGTGTGAGGGTAGCACATCTGTTGGTTGAGAACAACGAATCAGCAGCTGTGATAGCTGGTCTGACATTCACTCTTTTCTCCCTATCTGCCGTGGCCCTAGGTTGACCGCTACCATCATGATGCTGAAATCTGCCATTGTCCACCCATTCTTGATATCATTTTCTAATCGCCACATCGCTTCGACTCATATGACGATTTGCCCTCCCGGCCTCTTTTAATCCAATGATACGACCTCTTTCAAACTCTGACAGTTGCTCGTAATGAGCTCGTATTTGCGGCGAGGCATTTTTGCAATAGTCGAAAGGTATACTAAATTGCGATGCAACAGAAAATTTGACCATCAGATTGAGAAGGGTTTCTTACATACACCTGCTGAGTGCGCCGTTCCGATGCGCTGTAACTCCTGCTAATCATTCATAGGATAAAAAATTTTAATCATTTGCATGTTCTTTCTGCATGTGTCTGATTTTATTAAATTTTTTTTCTATAGCAAATTTATTTTTTCAAAAACTTTCTGGGTATTCTTCATTTTGTAAATACATTTAGCTCATTTGTAAAAATAATCCAAAGTCATTTTGCAAAAAAAAAAAAAAAAAAAAAAATGTTACTAATTACTCTCATTTTCTATTTCGTAATTTTTTGTCGTAGCATTATAATGAAATTTATGTTTTTACGTATAATTGTTAACTCTTACGTATGATTTGTATTATTTTCTTATTTAAATGAACAATTTATTAAAGTATATATGTTAAAGCACTTACATGGTTCAATATTTCTCATATTTTCAATAGTTATGCAACATTAAAACTTTAATTTAGTGTTGTTTCAAAACGCATAAGTAAATTTCCCTGGCAATAATTCTCTTTCCAACGCATAAGTAAATTTCCCTTGCAATTTCCCAGGCAATTCTATTAAAGTTATTTTTACCTTTGACTTCTGAAAAAATTTAATTATAATGAAATAAAAGGGAAAACATTAACAATTGAATTAAGAATTTCCTTGTATGAAAATAATTGTTATTTTTTTCATAAAGGCATTCTTCTTTTATGCTGATTTTTTCTATTCATTTTTACTGTTATTAAATTACTTCTAAGAGCAGCTGATTATGCATGATTAATTTAATTTCTCACAAAAAAATTACTCTTTCTTTTTAGTTTTTAATTACTAACCTTTGAAATTAACTTATTTTAAAGTGAATGAGCAGTGGGAGAGTTTTTCTCTTTTCGATGATGAATGAGTTGTGATGAGTTTTTAATTAATTTTTTTTCTTCTAAACTTTTAGAAGCTCATTACCATTGCAGAAAAAATAGAGTGAGGTTATACCACTCTTTTTAAAATTTTGCTTACGAAATTAAAAATAAAATACCATGAGAGTATAGAAAAAAATTATTGGAAATGTACCTGAGTACCTCACCTTTTCTTTGAGAAATAACTGCAGGAAATGTTTGAGTGGATATAATATGTTTACGGAAACCCAAGAAACAGTTTTGTAAATAATATGCGTTTAGCTACTTACAGATCCAGTGTATTTTAATAATCCACTATATTTTTCTTGTTATTTTGTTTTTATGAAGTACTTACATTTAGGGTTTGTAAAATCAGTTTTTAATATTTGCAGGTTTATTACGACTTAAAAAAAGAAATTCATTTCAGACGAAATTAAAATCATTTGAATTAATTTAAAATAATTTGTAAAGACTAGTAGTTTTAAATAATGTGGAGAATGCTTGCATTTTTTTCTTTACGTGCTGGAGATGTTTTTGTTCTACAAAATATGTTCGTCTAATGACAGGGATTGATATAAGTTATTTAAAATTCTATTATCCTAAAAAAGAGAAATAAATTTCATAATTTTACTAAGTAAGTAATACATTTTCTTATGAGTGCACAGAATTATTCTGATTAATTCTAATTTAATTTCATAAAAAAATTACTAAGTTTTTATCTCATGTAATTTTCTTTATCATTTTAATTATAAAAGTACTATTGACAATTTTAATAAAAATAATTTTTAAGAATATTTATCAATTTCTTTATATATTGTACCTTTTTTTCATTAAATATTTTACTTGTGCTACTTCAATTGAGTAAAATTTTGTTTTAATTAGGATATAATTGTTTCATTATATGTGATATATTTTTATTATAATAATTTACAAACATGCCTTCTATAACTAAATTTACAATATATGGAATTTTCTAATATGTTATGTAAAACATTTTCATCGTCTAAACATGAATAAGTAATATAATAATTTTAGAAATTTCTTGAAAACAAAATGTGGTCATAATTCCTCTTTTTCTGGAACCAATATTTTTTAAGCAAAGACTGTTATTATATGATACTTTTTAATAAAATTTATTGAAATTCACAAGGATTTTAGTCTCCAAAATTATGCAGAATTATAATGGAATACATTAAAAATGTAATCATTGATCAAATCAGTCATGCTGAAATGAAAAAAATTGTTGCGATATTTGTTTGTTAATACATAAGACTTTTTTCAATGAAAGGGATTTCGAAATATTTATTAAGTGTTTTACGTGATTACACATAATTAACATTAATTTTTTTAAGAAAATTATTAAAAGTGTAATAAGGACGTAAAATGTCAAACAATTCTAAAGGAGCAAGTGTTCCTAAGAATCCATCATATGTTTTACTAACTAATTTAATTCAGAAAATCTTTACTTTTCATCAACATTCTATTTACGCATAGTGTTCTTACAATGAAAACGTTTTTGGAAAAGAACATTTATATTCAATTTTTTAAATAAATTAATTGAAAATAACATGCTGTAGAATTGTTATTTCTTTTTCCTGATGAAATTGATCCTTTGGTGGGTATGAATGATCACAGCTCGAATTCGAATAGAACATTGTGGCACCTACAAGTTCAGCTTGTCTAGAATATTTCGAATCAAAGGGTTGTAGCCAAGCCCTAATCGCAAAACAAAACTTTTTCCAAATGTGCGCCGGTGAGCTGATTAATCCGCATTAATTGTGTTAAAAACGATACATACTACCCAAATTTAGTTAGTTTAATAGTTTGCAGATGGTAAGGTGATTACTGTGAAATCTGAGGAAAAATATAAGCGAGTTGTTGATTTAATTATTTTTGATGGTAGTTCGTACCTGAAATAGCACAAAAGTGAAAGCTGTAAAATTCTGATGAATAATGTTTAAAATACACACACACACACACACGCGCGCGCACACACACACACAC
>BMAW01001739.1:589029-633853 GCA_019974015.1 Nephila pilipes | reverse complement strand
ACACACACACACACACACATATATATATATATATATATATATATATAACAATTAAATGTTTCATAAAGTTTGAAACTACGTGTATTTATTTATTTCGATATTTTAATTTAATATTTTACAAACTAATATTTATTATTTACTGAATTGTAAAAGCGCCAGTTTTAATTGTTGTATATATTACATTAATGTACCACAAATAATTCTTTAAAGAATATATATTTGAAAAAACAGCGAGATTCCTGCATCACCGTCAGAAACGGGTGACATTATCAGATGAAACTGGTGGGGAGGGGAAGGAAAAACTACCACTTTCAGCGACCATTTGACTGTAACATTGCGGGTCATAAGAGCAGAAACTGATGATTTTCCTAACAGTCATAGGGTTAAAAAATAAACCAGGAAAAAATTCTTCTTTTAAATGCAACAAAAAATAGAATTGAGCAATAATTAAATTATGACTCAGAAAGTACAAATTTCAATAGGACTAAACTAATCAAACAATCACATTTACATTTTAAGTATATGAACAGGTTTTTTTATTATTTTTATTGTAAAAAAGACTTGAAAAAGAATGTTGCAAACACATTTTTAATTTTTGCACTTTACAGGCAAACAAACATAATTTCTGATTTTATTTGACCAAAGTTCGAGAATAACAAACAAAAAAAAGCAGTTAAAATATCCTTAGTTTTAAGATACTTTTTGAATTGTTTTACAACTAATCCCCCGAAAATAAATTTCTCAACAAGAAATTTAACTGCGAAGCATACTAACAAAAAAAAAATTATTCAAAATACATAGGAAATGGAGAAGGATAAAGGAAATGTGGTAAAAATAGGATTAAGATTTGAATTTTTTTGTGTAACAAACTGTAGTATATGTTGTTATTAATGATACATGTAAAATATTTGTATTAAGTATGACCCAAGCAATACATATAATACTTTTTTTTTGCTTTGAAGTAATATTTTTCTTAAAATATTGAATTTTGGTGTTTAACTTATTAACTAAAAAATTCATCTGATCTGTCACGTTCCTCAGTTTAGAATAGCACATTGTTTTGATGATTTTTATTAGCAATCGTGAAGAGATATAATATGGGGAGGGATCCATAACTTTATTAAGTAAAAATAGTTTATTAAAAAATATTATGTTAACTTTAATGCTTGTGATTTTTTAAAGAAAATATAATTTTAGGGTGAACACAACATATGTCATTCCAAAACTAAAATAGAATAAATATCACCAATAATCTTTAGAATGTTTTAATTGATTGTTTGATTTTTTGTTAACGTCATACTTTGAAGCAACACGAAGACTCAGTTGGACGAGGAACAGGCACCAAACTCTTCAAATTTCCTAACCATGAAATAGAAGAAATTGAAGTTTCTGCAAATTTAGTTCGTATCAGATCGGATAAACGAAGGCAATTTAGAGAATAAAACTTTCTGGAGCGCCATTGGCAAAACTAAGACAATACAAGCAGAAAGGGACCATGGTAGATTTGATTACATAATAACAGACTCCGAAAGAGAATAGTTCAAGTGTAGTTTATCCACATTTTCGTGCTTAATGTCTCTTAAATACATTCTAAACTCATTCCATAATATCCTAGCGATTCTCCTCTATTCTTATTGAATGTAAATTTTCATTTTTCTTTTTCTATCACAGTTTTAAACAAATATTTGATGAAGATTAGCCATATTTGGCTCTTTAGCTCATTTGTCCCTACTTTTGATTCTCTCACTCCATCTTGTGTCATGTTGGTGAGACATGGATATCCGAAGGGGCTGCAAACTCAGTTATCATTATCATTTGACCTTAGTTTAAAATTACGAGATTTGTCTAAAGAGCCCTTGTGTTGATTATCACGAAATATTAATATCCAAACCATCCCAAAATAACAAAAATCCTTCTTCTAAGACATTCCAAACATAGGTATTTTTGCAAAATTACTGAAATTTCCTGTACGTTATGAAAGTTAACGCCATTTCAAATGATTTTAAATCAATCCTTTCGGCAGCGAAAAATTTCTGATACTATTTCAAACACCAATGAATGGATCCTCATCATTGCAAATATGATGCCCATAAGCTTATGTCATAAAGAATTTAAATAGTGGTGCAAAGTACTCCAATGCCTTTTATTACACAATTTGGCAGATTCTCACAATCTTTTATATTTTCAGATATGCATACCACGATCCGCAAAGTTATCTGGGATGGCTAACTTAAACTTTTTTGAGTTTTTCTACTGTTAAATCTTCAATGTTTTAAGCTTCCCATGCATCCAAATATAAATGGTGGATCATTTATTAATATTTTCTTTCCTTACTTCAAAAAAAAAAAAAATAGTTACTTATCTATCAGACTTTCTAACATTGCAACACTCATTGTTCTCCCTGCAAATTTATCCAAACATCTGCTTCTTAAGTAGTATTCCTATCTGCTTAGTGTTTTCGTTTTGTATCAGCAGCGGTAAGCCGGTAGTCATAGTCGCCAGCTCATAACCGACAATACTACCATCGAATCGTGAGTAGGAGTCCTGATGCCAATAGAGACGCGTTGTGCAGCGGGAATGATAGACGCTAAATCTTTCGTGGCCCAAAGTCCCCATGTTGAATGGTTTTGAAGTTGGGAGAGTGGGCTGTCAGTTCACACAAGTGTCGTTGCTTAGCGGCTTGACATCGTTTCCGGATACATTCCATTTTTGGTGGAATAGTGTATTGTATGGCGATTCTTCCTAGTTTGAACCAGGAAATTATCGACCGATGGCATTTTGCACAAGTACTCATAATCTATTTTCAAACTTATTGTTTAAAAAGAAATAGAAGATGCGTTTCGAAATGGTAACATGAGTTTTGTTAAATGTAAATTTTTTCGTAGTAAATTTGTTACATTATCTCAGCAACGAAATGTTAAGCGAACTAATCAGTATCATTACATTTTATTTTTAAATTAGAGGGGTTTACATTGGTATATGTAATTATGTTTATATATTTTACAGCATGATAAATTGAATTAGTTTAATTAACATTTAATATTAAGCACATTTTCTTACAATGTAATGCATTTCGTAGCATAACCTTTTTATTTATTATAATAGTTATAATTTTAATTTATGTGTGAAATTCATAAAATCTATAAATAATTTATCTTTATAGAATAATTTTATCACAAAATGAATGAAATTATTTTTCTGGAAGTTGAAGTTTCGTTAATTCATACAGATATTTTAAACCAAAATATTTTTCAAAACTTTTATTTCAATTAAACTGTAATTTAATTTAAATTCAAATATCATTTTATAAATAGTATGGACAAAAAATAGACACATTTAAAATTAATATTTGTAGAAGAATATAATTTTAACTGCAACAAATTTAACTAATTTATAAATCTTCTAAATGTTAGTTACATTTTTATTTTTGAAATGAATGAAGAGTTACTTTCAGGAAGGAAATGTATCATGTGTTGTAATATTATCAATATATACAAAGAAACATGATTTCGTTATCAGGATGTACAAGTAATGTAAGTTATAAAAACAATAATAATCTTAAAAGCTCTATGCAAAGTTTTACAAAGAGCATATTTAGCCAGTTTAAATTACTCAATTAAGTATAAAAATTAAAGTAAACAATGAACTATCGAGAAATGGGCAATAGTAAACTTTTACGAAATTAAAATTAAAGGAAACGATAAATTATTAAATTGAATATTACATTAAAATTGAAATAAACGATAAATTATTAAATGGAATATATTTGATCTAAATGTTACTAAAATTGAAGCAAACGATATAAATTTGAAAAGTAATCTGGTACGTCAAAAGTGATCTAACAAAAAATTCGCCCCTAGAGTAGATAAAAAAATCAACATTACTACCATCGAATCATGAGTTGGAGTCCTGATGCTAATAGAGACGCGTTGTGCAGAGGGAATGATAGACGTTAAATCTTTCGTGGCCCAAAGTCAAAATAAAATAGCCAGGTATTTTAATTAAAATACCTGGCCTCATTAAGTTTATTAAAAATAGCTTTATAAGTTTGTTATACTTAAGGTTTCTAAGTGTATTTTGATTTTTATTCTAAGTACTGTATAGCGTAATTTATGATTTTCAATATTATGTTTTAGCGTTATGCGAAAAGGGAGAATTATTTCGTTGTTTTCAAAATAAATTATGAAAAAAATATTAAAAAAAAATCAAATTACTCGTTTTATTAATATTTATTAAAATAATTTTAATATCTTGTTTTAATTAGATTACTGATACTAAAAGCTTTTAAAGTCATATCTTAAGTATTGAGAAGCATAACATAAAATTTATATAAAGAACAATTTGTCTTTTCAAATAACTTTGAAAATACCTTCCTTAATGTTCTAAATGTCAATTGGTACATCAAAGGCTTACATATATTTCGAAAAAATTGTGTGAATTTTTTTTTTCTTCCAACTAAGCCGTGTTAAATGGATTAAAACATGCACTTTTTAAGCAAATATATTCAGAAGAATATTTGAAAACAAAAAACTCCTAACAAAAACTCATTTAGAAAAGTTGCATTCTAACTTATTTGATGGTTAAAAATAGGATTATCAGCATAATGATTTTACTCGTTATCTATAATCGCGAAAATGAGTTATTTTTTCCTACATTAAAAACTATTTTTATCTCATCTCATTATAAAAACGTTTTATCATTTAACTCATTATCATGCTTTAAATGCTCATTTTATCTTTATTTTTCCAATATCATTTGCATTTGAAAGTCTTTTTGCATCATTCTTTCCAATTAAATTATTGATTTTTATATATCTAACATTGCATAAAAAGTGCGAACCATTTACCCGGATTTTGGAAAATGAGTTTTTTGTATTTTTGATAGACAGTTAACCATCAAAACTAATCCTGGGATTTTTTTAGATTTTTCTATTTCAAGAGCGGATTTATTTTCCTACTAAATTGCATTGAATAATGGTATAGTAAATTCATTTTATTCTTTCTGAATAATCAGCTGAAAGAAATAATATAAGTTTCCTAACATGCAGTATAAACATTAATATGTTTCAACGATGATAGAACTATGTTCTTAATTTGATAATAAGAATTATAAAAAAATTAGCTAAAAACAGTAATCAATAATAACATAAATTTGATAATGATGATATTAATAATAATAATCATTATCATAAGCAATGAACGTAATTTTTTCAAAATTCTGAAAAGAAGAATAATAAAATAAATCATTAAGTATAACAAAATATTGACCTTTTGATGTGATGTAATGCTATACAAAAGCACTCGTACTACAATCAAAGTTTCTACAATGTCTTACAATTTCTGTGATCAAACAAACACATTCTGAATAAATAAATACAGACATACACCAACAAAATTATAATGAATGGTTTTTTATGAAATTTATCTTAAAAGGCTCACGTATTTTAAAACTTTTAAGCTACTTTGCTTTATTTATTAACAGTTACACTTCCACTTGATTTTTTTTTGTCATACATTAAAAGCTCAAAAAAAAAAAAACTGTGGAAAAAAAGAAATAGCTTCCTACTCTTCATCTTCAAAATTTTCAACATCAATTATTTCATATAAACCTGGCCTAATAATTGAGTATTGCTCCCCACTTCGGATATGTTTTTCGACTTGCTAATACTTTTAATGGTGTCATAATGGTAAAAACTGTGTACTCGTATAAAAAAAAAGAGTCAAAAATTCCAATTTTATTGAAATCAAACAATATAATACGAATGGAAGAGTTCAATAAGAATGTTTTAAATTAAACAGGTTTGTACTTCTAGGATTATTATGTTAATATTTGTTCTGTTTCATTAGATAAAATACATTTGGAATTTACAACAGCATGTAAATGTTTATTTAATTAATTGCTTTTAATTTTTTAGAATATTTTTTGCTTACAACCCAGAATTGGAAGGTATACAATAATATACAAGGGATTTAATATATTTTATTATTTAAATATTATTACATAAGAAAATCATCTTTTGGTTGAAACAAATAACTTGAAATCAGAGATTCTCTTATTGTAAATCCATTCAAATATTAGAATATTCTTAGGATACAAGGAAAATTAATAATAATACTTTTCTAAATGGTGTATATAACTAGTAAAAAAATTAGTTTAGCTTTCCTGACACGTTAAGAACCAAAAAGAATGTATAAAATTCGAATTTTGCTTTAAAAAAAAAAATATTTGAATTTTATAGCCTTAAAATGATTGAAATAGAATAATCTCGTTCACAATGTGCATGGTTGTACTTACAAGAAAGAAGTAAACGTGTTCCATTTTTTAAAGTTATGGCACAAAATAGTATTACATATTCCGAAGTCAACATGTGAGTAATGAAAGCAAAAAAAAATCAATTTATTGATTTGACATTTTGAGACTACTGAAATCGACATTCCTTATAAAATAAAGTAAAAATAAGGCCAACGAATTTCTAAGTCATGCTGAATCTACAGTTGAAATCTTGATCAATATAGATCGAAAATTCAGAGTAAAACTTCTCTCGGGAGTAATATATGTATAAATATCTGAAAACACACATTCATTTTTGTTTCTTAAAAAAAAGAAATAAATAAAAGAAATTCTATTGATACGTTCAATAAAAACATTTTCGCATAAAAAGTAAGAGACATTCCAATTTTACGAGCAGATTCTTGGGTAGGAAACCAGAAACCATTTGGTTTCTTTCCAGCTTTATTCTTTCATATGCCTTTTCTTGTTTCTCATTTCGAGATATAACGGTACAGATAAGTTAGTATATAGGCAGTTTCAAAAATAGTGGAGATATTTATCGTTATTTCTCTCCTTTTTATTTATTCCGGTCAGGAGATGGTGGATGAATTTTGAGAATATAAGGTAGCGATATATATATATATATATATATATATATATATATATATATTTCTGGTCTAGAAATAAATAACTGAATTCTTTTAAATCTTTTTTTATATTTGTGGAATGTAGTGGGTAATTTGACCGATTTCTGTACTACTATTTTTTGCTCTGTAGACTTTCAGGAGTAAGGATGCCTAGTAAAAATATATATCCATTATGGATATTTACATATAATTTTTAGAAGATAAAATCAAACCATCTAATTTTATATAAAAGAAGCGAAAAATAATAAATCAGACTTATCTAACTAATTTCTTACTTTAGTAATATGTGTATAAGTAAAAGAATGTCTAAAATTTTAATGAAATATATTAAAATTTTTCTCTTATTTTTATTTGAAATGTTTAGATGGGACAGTTACGAATTGACAAACAATAATTAGTTTAATGTCTGAAAATTTATATACACTAGTGTGCAAAACTTTAACTACTTTTCAAGTTGTGCCGTAATACCGATAAAAATCAACTGGTTGGTATGAAATTCTCTCTACAGAGGCGCAATGTAGCACTTAAAGGTTGATGAAAGCATAGTAGCCAAAAAATGAGCTGTAACATATATTATGTTACAAAGCATTGAAAGGTTTAATTGACAAAATGGCGTCACTAAAAATCAATTTCTGGCCATAAGGAAGAACTATAAATCATAGTTCCTTCGTAAAGGATATAATCTACCTTAACTGCTATAGCTGCTTACCATCGTCTACTCATACTCAATATAAAATTATTCAATAGTTCTTGAGGAAAGAGTTGCTACTCTTCAAGAACAATCGATTTAAGATATCTGGTGTTCTCCAGAGAATACGAGCTTACTGCTAGATATCTCCCCAAAGCATCCCACACATGTTCCCTAAAAATTGTGTGTGATGCTTCCCAAAGTATCGCACACTATCCCTTCTGCAAATATCTTCCCTTTCTGGAAGCTTCTCAACAGCAGAGGTCCTGAGTAAACTTGCATTAGCGTCCACAAAAATAAATTCTGGACCAATGGCACATCGGAACAGACCCACGTGCGAGTGGATAATTTCATCGCAATAATGACTTCCGGGAAGTGAGGTACTGTCGAAAATATGTTTTATTCGTCCATTTGACATAATATCTCCCCACTCAAGCCCTCTAGGACTATCCCAATGGTTTCTCTTCCTGATGTAGAGGGATGAAACAATTTACCACCCTCTCTCTTTATCAACGGGCGCTGAGAATCGCTGATCAGATCTAAACGATTCTCATCGGTAAACAGAATATGACTCCAATGATAAGATGTTCAGTCTTTGTGTTCTTGACATTATTGTAAATTATGCCTCCGATTAGAAGATCGAGTTCAGTCATTCGCATTCTTAATAAACGTTTTGACATTCCTAAAACAGGTAATTTTAAAGCCATTTTTGTGCAAATATTAAAAGATGTTAGTTATTATATATTAAGTTATAAACATAAATTTTTTCTTAGTATAAATTTAATTTTATAACAAAGCATTTCATTTTTTTGTTTTAGCCTTGAAATGATCCATTTTATTAACAAAAGAAACGTAATCATTGCAACAGTTTGTTAGGTCGTTGGGCATTTCTAGAATGAAATTTAATTTAATGCAAATTTGCAAGGACTGACTCGTAAATCTAAATAGGCCCAACAATGATGTACTAGTATAATTTGAAAACGTAACTTTCTTCATTAATTATGCCCAACAGTCAGAAATAAATGAATATATTTTCGATGTACAAAATAAACTGGTTCAGTTCAAGAAATCAAAGCAGTTATGCAGTAGCCTGAGCTATTCCTGTTACGATTAATTTGTTTAAAGAGACACGGGATCAAAATAAAAAATTTCTAATTTTTGTTTATTCCTGAATAAATTTTGATTTTTTTTCTCTATTTGAACACTTTGAATTGAGAATACTATCTGTTTGAACACTTTGAGTTATACATTTTGTACAATATATATAATCTTAGCATTTATTATTAAATACTTTTCGTATAAATTTAAACTACTCCTTATGAATTAAAATGTTCTTATGAAATTTCTATAAATATTTAAGCATGAAACTTGAAATTTGGTGCACTGGTTTAAAATTTTTTTTAGTAATAGAGAAGGAAAAAATAGTACTTCGTAGTACAACTTTTTCCCTGAAAACACACAAAATACTTCTTGAATGTAATTCTTTTTAAATATACTATCAAAATAATTAAAAAATTGTTTAAAATTATGTTTCATAGAATAAAAAGAGATGTATTAAAGTAAAGGGGTCTTATATTA
The DNA here is from genome assembly GCA_019974015.1 of Nephila pilipes. NCBI lineage: Eukaryota > Metazoa > Arthropoda > Arachnida > Araneae > Nephilidae > Nephila > Nephila pilipes. Next base: position 624,670 of record BMAW01001739.1, on the reverse strand, counting down.
AAATTTGTATCGCAAAAAAATACTTTCATGATTTACAGAAGAATAAATATAAGACACAGTGCACAAAAAAAATCATTCATAAAAAAATGAATACAAAATAATGCAGTTACATTGAAATGTACAAAGGTCCTTACAAATAAGCAAAAGAGAAACTATATTATTAAGTTTCTTCCGATTTGAATTAATTTCGATAATAATGATAAATAAAATATAGTATTTATTATTATGAAATTGTTCGTTAATAAATTTTGCTTTTTTTGCGACTTGTTTCACCTTAAATGCAATCAAACTGTAAATTATTTTAAATAAAAAAATTGTATGGTATATAAATTTTACATAGGATGATATTATTTTAAGGAACATATATTTATTATGAGTATATGTTAAAATAAATTAAAATTCAAGTTCAAATTTGAAACGTCTACTAAATGATCATGAAACCTGTAAACAAATTATGTAATTGTACATTGATGAGTTGATGTAAATATTTCAGAAAAGTAGACCTTTATTTTTGGATTTGTTTAAAATTATCAAAAAATATGCATTTTTTAAATTTTGCTAGTGCCTAGTATAACCTGCTGCACAATTGCTAAATACCTGATACGAACCTTACTTTATAATTTACAATGGTGAATGCTTGAACGGAAGAAAACCCAGCAATTGTTTAATGAAAGTATGTACTTCGTTTTTATAAAACATATAAAACTCAGTACTTCAATACAGCGCATGCATCATGTAAATGTGTACCTTACTATATATATATATATATATATTTGATGTATGCACTTTAAGAAGCTTACGATCAAAAATGAACCCACAGAGAGGTTTTTAACCAATAGGCTCTAAAAATCGTTAATTTTAGATGCAAGCAAGATTACCATTCAAATACTAGCACTCTGGACATGGAATACCATGAAATGGTAAATCTAAATGCAACCAGAAAAATCCTGGTGTAATACAGCTGTGATATTTCTGTTATAATAAGAAAGATTTTGCCCTGCACTCTATCATTATACTTAATATCCACCTACACACGTATTCCTACGCCATAACAACAATCTCTCTTATAATGTGTTTAAGGAGAAGAGATACATTTTCTCTCCAGACTAACTGATGTTAAGTGTAAATATGTAAGCGGAAAATTTGAATTCACCATAAGACATTTTATTCCATTGTCTCTCATCCCAACGAATATGTTCTCCTCATGATCGCGAACATTCTAGATGGATTGCATTTCGAAGCAGAATGTAAGTCATAATCATTTAAGTCACAGATTGATTGTGAGATGGCAGTGTTTTTGGGTATCAATTTCCCAAGAATCAGTTCTGGGTTTGAATCAAAACATTGTTAGTTTTTACTTCGTTAGTTTTGGGTTTCTAGGCGCAGTTTTATAATATTAGATCTATCTTCAGGTCTTTTATTAATTGAGAGAGAGAGGACTCAGCGAGACGCTTGATTTTGTGTCTACTTAAGTAATAGCTTACTTTACATAAAAACATTCATCCTATTGACGATGATTGTATAGAATCAAATGATTTCCTACAGACATTCGATTTGTAATATTTGCTGCTGAAAATGAAACTTTGCAGCATTCTGAAACTCATCTGTTACTTAAATTTGAATTTGAAATTCAAAATAAATAAGTAGTTTATGACAAGTAACTCATTGCATACATGCATAACAAATATTTCCTTACATCTCTTCCCAATTTTTTTTTTGTTCAACTGAGCAACAGCCAAAAACGGCAACCATATAAACTGTAATTGATTCCTTGAGTAATTCCTTGGGTAATGTAAATTACTCTGTAAATCATGTTACATAGTAGGCATTAACATTACAATTGAAAGTAATTATAATACTTAGTTATGCAAAAATAATTAAAAATATATTTCTTTAAATTTAATATTTTTTAGCTAAAGTGTCTCGATTTTTTGGATTGGATGTACATCTTTCACTGTTCGCATATTTTCATATGAAATAAAAACATATTTAGGTAGAAGTTAAGCATGTACAGTTAAAAAAAGGAATAAAAATGACAAGAAATTAGAGAAAAAGGAAAAAGAATGCGACTTTAAATGAAAGAAAAAGATCATATCAGATAGCTGTTAAAAATTGGATGAAATAAATTAGGCGAACAATACGATGTCCTCAATTTGATAAACATCCAATCTTCGGTATAGGCATCGGTCCCTTCACCAACATTTGGAAAAGTACAGAATAGTTTCAAAAAAGGTGCTTATTGAATCCATAAAAAAACTTCCCTCGAGTCTAAACCAATAAAAATTGAGTGTCGATTTTAGGAAGTTTTCACAAATACGCTTGAGAAACACCAGACCCAATCTCTATTGGGTAAGATATGCAACTTTTAATACTGAGGTGCCGATAGTTATTTTTTCAACAACAAAAAAATTGATTGCTGACGATGATTTTATAGAAAATTAATGTAATTATTCATATAATACTACTTTTCCTTTAAGTGGTTGAAGTTCTATAGGTGCAAAGTAACATGGTAACGTATTTAATACTCGAGTAACTTGGTAATTATTGTACATTACAACAATTAAAAGATAATCATAACAATATTCAGAAACTTATACCTCTACTTAAAAGAAATATTGTTTCTTAAAATTTAACGAGTTTACGTAATCGGTTTTACACTTATTTGTAAATTATTAATAATTATTTTTAAAAGAAAATACATATCTAAATTTGAAGACATCTTTAATTTTCCTTCCACATTCATAAGATTTATATATCCACTGTATATAGTAGCTGATGTACGTTAAACCTCTTTAGTACAGTGTCCTTCCATTGATGTGGTGGATAATTTTGATGACCTAGGTATCACCAACACAAGTGTCGTCGCCGTTACTTGACTTAGGTTCAACATTACGAGTTGCGTTTCCAATAACCCTAGTGTTGTTCGTTAGTGTAACACTATTAAGCATTCAATCAATCATAGATTTATTCTGATTTTTTATGTCAAATCATTATGTCCATTGGTCAATCTTTTAACTACTTACATTGACTGTCCTTGTCTAGTCCTAGTCTGTGTCCTCAAAGCAACGCATTGTCTGCTAATATTTTTGAAATTTTATTTTGGACATTACAAAAGCACTAACACCTAAGAAATCTAATTTCTACTAATTAGATAGAGAGCATTCCTTTATTAGTAATAATATAACCGTTAGTGAATCTCTATCATCAGATTTGTTTTCAGGAATCCCACTCAATAATGTCCTACTTAAGTGGTAACCGGACGAGATTTCAGAAATTTAATATTCTCAGTCAACAGTGTTCCCACAACACACATCGACTCTTATCAACAATTTTAAATATAATTCCCGATTTCAAAGGCATTAATTTCTAAATGAGTAACTATTACACCAACATTGTTTAATTCAGAAACCCACGGACCCTTCGGTATTCTTCTCGTATATGAACAGATAAAAAGCTTATTCAAACAAAATGTTCGACAATTATATTCATTATTAACACAAATTAAATTTACTTTATACAAGTGATTTAATTTTTCTTAATCAATTTTGATTCCCCACAACAATCATTCCTTAAAAATATGATAATATCTTCCATTTAATAAGTAAAACATTAAATTACTTAAACATTGTGAAAATTCTCTGATTCCGTTTTCTTATTTTTTAACACGGATTATATTAGTTAAAGTAGCTTTAAGTGGAGTTCAAATAGTATTTAAAATCTCCGTAGTAGCGTTAAAATGTAAATTCCTCCCGCCACTTTACTCTAGATCCCTTGTTCCTCTTCGAGCGCCAGTAAACTCAAATACGACAGTAATTTCTACCCGATATTTCGCATCATCCTAAAATGAAGGACTCGAGGCCAGAACTCAAAAGAAAAGGAAAAATGAGTATTTTGTTAACTTCACGTGACAACACCATATAACAGAAATAGCAGAACAGGACTAATTAAATACTCTCTTCACGCCTTCCTAGCAAACATTATGGCGCTATCATTAATTATTTTGTATAAACTTTAGTCGACTTGCTGATAGTCAAAGGAAATTAATTATAAGATGTGAGAGGTTTCATTTCTGATAAAATTGTTGAAAAAAATATGATTTATTTCAAATAGTTATAAATTCATCTTGATGAAAATCCGAAAATAAAAAAAAAAGATAAATATTGTTCAGATTTTTAATAATTATCGTGACTGTGTCTTAAATGCGCTTCATCAAACTAATTATTCGACAAATATATAAAAATACAGATTCTTAGCCCAAATCACATATATAATATGTTATACTTTCTAATCGTTACTTTTATTCTCGTATTGAAAAAAGAAATAATGATCTTTACATTTTTATCAATGATAATTAGGCCTTGAGAATGTTTAAAACCATACAATTCATTCTATTTAAAAGAGTATAGAACAATAAAACTCAAGTTCATCTCATTTTGTGAAATATTATAAATATTTCTAATAATAAAATTAATGAAATACTTGCATAAAAATATCGAATACCAATTTGATGAATAGCTTGAAAGTAAGAAAAAAGAAGAATTTAAAGAACAAAAAAAAACCTTTCAAAAGAAAGCAGAAAATAAATATTTTCGCTCTCTTCTATGAATGATAAGAAAAAGGTAATAGAGCTATTAGTCATGAAAAGTATTTGTATGAATAAAGGAGGAATAAATCGTTCGCTTTCAAATTTATAAAACAAGAATTCTTTGAGTATTTTATCAATTTTCTATTCTTTATCTAGCTTACGATCAATGTTTTTTTGTTGTTTTTAGCTCATATTTTTGTATGATAATTTACTTAAGTTTACAAAAATTATTTAAAAAAATTATCTTTAAACATAGAGAAGTCGAATCACTGTTTCCCACTTATTAAGAATTTTTTTTTTTTTTTAAAAAAAGCATTTTTTCCTTAGATTAACTGTACATTTCCTTAACATTCTGAATAAATTTCGATTAAAAACATAATTGTACAGAAAAAAGGAAAACAAAAAAGAGGAACGTCTTACAAGCATTGAAGACATTGTGCAAAATCATCTCTGTTCTTAAACAGGTTATTCAAAACACATTGAATGTAAAAACATGTGCATCATTACACACACACACACACACACATATATATATATATGTATGTGTGTATTGCTTCACAATTATACCAATTAAAAAAATTAAATTTTCACAAAAGAAAAGTTCTAAATCATGGTAATTACTTTAAAATAGTTTTTAAACTAGATATATTTAAGATGAATTTAAATATATTCCTAATAAAGAAGCTATACATCATATTCTTAATAACAAATAATATGCAACAAAATCATAGTTCTTTCCAAATCATATATTAAAAAATTGTAATTGAAGATGTTGCATTATTTGGATTATGTGTTTTAAGCATTTCAGTCAGTTATTGGTTGTTTTGTGGGTATTTTGAACATGAACAATCATGCCTTTACTGTATGAAGTATTCTGTTTAAAATATATTTTACTTCAACCAAATATGCTGTTATAGTTTGAACACCCAATTTTTATAACCTGAGAATGAATTTAAAAAAGGTCCTTTGAAAAATTGAAAACTAGATGAATGTGGTATTTTTGCGCAATATATTTGAAAAGTTCTTACAAATTAAAAAAAGTACCTTAATAAAAATTATTCCATAGTAAAACAGTGAATCTTGTTACACTTTAATATACTAAAGGAAATCATTGATGCAAAAAACATTTTTTAAAAAACAATTTATATTGAATTGTTCCTGAATGTTGTATGAATAGTTTTGAAGCATTATTCACTAGATTTTTGTATTATTAAAATTTTGTATTACTTAAATTAAATTTTGTATTACTTAAATTAAATTTTGTATTACTTAAATTAAATTTTGTATTACTTAAATTAAATTTTGTATTACTTAAATTTAAAAATTAACATTTAAGTGATTGGATTGATTGATTGTGAATTAACGTTGCACCTAGAAGCATCACGAGAATTCATGGCGATGGACCTCGCAATTTTGAGCCTAGGCCAATAACGAGGACAAGCTGGCTGCTCCCCCCCTTTCCAAATTTCGACACTATGTCACGGGAGGACTTTGGACCTCAACAGATTTAATGTGCATCAAACCGCTACGTTGCGGTTCTGCGGCATTAGGTCTCGAACCCATGTTTCGATGGAAACAGCACTGACTGCAAGTTTACGATCAGAACCACTACGACTACAAATTCCCATTTAAAGAAGTTATCCTGCTAACTGGAAATGCAAATATAAAGAGAGGATCAGGATATTTAAGTCACAGTTGAAAAAAGAATAAGTTTTCGTGTAGAAAAGCAGGAATTACCAGTGAATATTTCATCAAGTAAAATTATCACTGTTCAAGGCAGTAACTTTAAATTACGTTATGAATAATCAAATCACTAGTTTTTAAGCCAACACTTTCCCACTGGTTGCAAGTTAAGGCGAACTGAAATGTTGTATTTAAAAGAGCAAAATTATTTAACCTAACTTGGTTATTTGAACGCACTTTTAAGACCCAGATGTAACAATGGAGTTAGGATTTATTATGCTCGGGCAAAATAATCTTACACTGAAAGAGAGTTCAATGAAATATTCCAGAAAATGTTTGCTTTCGATCAAGAGAAAAAGATATTTCTCAAATTAATTGAACACATGCACGCATCTGGAAAACTATGGAATGCGAATTTGTGCAATTTACGATGGCGCCATAAGTAACTTTCAAAAATAATTGACGAACTGCTGAATACTGAGTTTAGCTTTATTCGAGTCTACAGACTTTAAGCATAAGCCACAACTAACTGTATTTGTTCGTTAACATATCATATAGAAATAAAAGAAGAGCTATTGCAATAAAGAATATAATTTGGGCAGCACATATAAAAGTGATCTTTGATAATTGACTTAGAAAACATTCTGTAATGATTAAAAACTTGGTCTTTGTCACAACTGATGGCGCTCCAGCTATTGGGGGGGGGTCTTATAAAAGGGCTTTTGACAATTTTAAATAACAACACAATGTATCCAAATCTTATTCCTGTTCATGTTTCGTTCAAAGAGATCACCTAACCGCTAAACATTTTAAATATGCTTTCAATATGATGGTAGTCATAAAAATTGTTAGCTACATATGCTCAAGCACCAAATCTCTTCGACAGCTCAATGTCTTCTTAAAGCAAATGGAAAATGGCGAGCTTTCAGATAATGTACCGTAATTTTGTTTAATTAAGCGGCTCTCACTAAAACAATGTGCTAACAAAACGCATTAAATTCTTAGAACTAATCTATCCCTGAGCTAGAAAAGGGCAAATGGTCAATAGATGTGGTAATATCGCATAGATGTAGTGAAATAGTTACAATTCTTAAATTTATCTCAGCAAGGACACGATAAACTTATTTCTGATTTAATAACTGTAATATTTTGCCGAGCGTGGATTAAATTAATCAATAACTGTCAAACAGCGATATTGGGTTTTTTCCACTTTTAATGCTATAGTTTCTTATTGCAAATAAAGCTATTTTAGAAATAAGTTTCACACAATAGCACGATTTCCATGTCAGTGCTCTTCCTTATGTTTTATCCTCTTCTCTATCTTACTGACATCTGAAAGAAAATTGTGTTCTAGGGAGCGCTCTAATTAGCGGATGTGAACGGTAAAATAACTTTTATCGCTGCAGGTGGTCAGAGCAATGAAGTTACCCTCAACTGCAGATGAGGGGAATTTGCAGTTAAAATCTCACGATTAAACTTATTGAAAAGGACAGGCTTTCTGAAACATTAACTCACTTTCCGAATTAGAATTCTTAATTCTAAATTTTTTATAAACTTGACATGGTTATGTATCTAATTACAGATTATATACGCGCAGAACAGTTTGGCAGAAGATCTTACTCATACATTTAATGATTATCATTTGCATTTTTAGAAAAATCTTTTTTTGTGACATTTTGAAGAATGGCTATCTTACTCCTCCAATTCTTTGATATATTATGGTTGTAGAATTGGAGCTATTGGAACTTCGAAATAAAGAAGAATTAAAACAAGTATGACAAATCGGCGGCTCAATTACTGAGTTCTGAATAAAATTCAGGAACAAAATTCTTAACACTATAGAGTGTACACTAGGCTTATCTAAGTTTTCACTATCGTGTGCATATTGTTGTGAGTGTTTGTATTCAACATTTAAATTTATTCTAGAAGAAGAATTGGTCTATTTTAACTGATCTGCGCTTAATTTAGCTTCTGCAAACTGCCCTAACAAAGCATCAACCAATAATTCGACAGATACACACAATACCACACACGCACGCACGCACGCACGCACACACGCACACGCACGCACACACACACACACACATATATATATATATAACAGCTAAGGTGGAAAACATTAGTAAAACAGCCACAAAACCATCTTACTTTTAAAGGTTTTCTTTACAAAATCATTTGATAGAATCAGTATAATACTTTTTACATCTCCTTGAACAACATTATTAAGTTTCTTAGTTAAAAAGAACTTTGAAAGGAAGTTTATTATATTTTAACATTGAATAATTTTATTCTATCTTATTTCATACATATATTTGAAATGCATGAGCCAAATGCTACTCACCAGCCACGTTACGGCCGCTAATAATACAAGCGTGTGTATTTGCCTATTAAATAATATTAAATAAATAACATATATTCAATGTAAATAACACTAGATAAATCTTCGTTACAGTATTCGACTTCTTCATATTCTTTTTTTATATCAATACTACACAATCTTGTTAATAAACGTCCTGGCAAAATTGAAGCAAACTATATCTTTTAAAAAATTACAATTGAAACTTTTATTTCTATTTTATGAACGTTTCTAATAATATCATTGTCTTAAGCTCCAAGTTTCATTCAGCGTTTAAATATATTTAAATATTCCTTCAAGTGGACATTTATTATTCTATTCTACATATCTGAACCGAATTTGCTCGGAATATAACATATTTTATATTAATCAAAATTCGATTTATTTTTTTCACTTCCACAGCTTAAATATGTTTGTAACACATTGCATATTAAATACGTTATCGAATAAGTATTAATATATTTACAGAAATTGCTTTCATGAATATTCTTAGCAAGATATATATTTAAAAATATATTTTCAGGTTAGAATGTATGAATCGATATATTAGATTTTATAAATATATCCACGGATAATAAGTTTCGGATTTACATACGCATTTGTTTCATTTTAATTATAACACACTCAAAACTCAATTAAATTATTTTATTCATTATTCATATTTAGAATCATTATTAATTTTTCTTGAAGAGTATTACAGATCAATCTGCTTTTTTAAAAAATTTCAAATATGTGAATCAATGATTGTGTATATATTTGATTGTAAGTACTATCCCTATTTGCAAATTAGCTGTCAATATTTTTTAAAATATTACATTGTTATTATTATATAATTGTTCATTATCTGTATTTTAAATCGATTCACTTAAATTTTATATGTGTTAAATTTTTAATAACTTAAACTTATTATATTCATACCTAAATGGTGTTATAATTCAATATGTTTCCACACATATTATATTTACAATGGAAAAATAGTAAGCCCAACTTATCATATGAAAACATTTTCACGCGGCCTTTCCTTTCTAGATGAAAATCTTTTCACTTTTTCCTCATGTCTACACTTTTCTTGAGTTCTATGCCTCAGTATTCCTCTTTTGATGATGTATCGATTCGCGTGGGAAATCGTTTGGTGAATGCAGCAGAGATAAAATATGAATTAATCATCACAGAAAAAAAGAATTCTATCCCACCCCTCCCTTAAGACAAGAATGAGTGGGAAATTTTGTTCCAGCACCATATACTGATTTTGAAATCTTTCGTTCGAATAGCAGATAATAATTGCGATTAGGAGGAAAAGCCCTTGCATTGTGAAGAAAAGAAAAAGGAGAATATGAATCTCAAGGGGATCAAGTACACATTGAAACTGTTTTCTTTGAAGTGAATAAGAACTTTTTAAGCCTTTTTTACTGGTACTCAAAGCGTACTAAGAATTTGGTTATTTGTTTTTAATCAATTATAAGTAATAATTACATTGCTCTCCATTACAAATACTTCAGAGTATAACTTAACTAATACTAATCAAACATCAAAAAGCGATAAAAGGAATTATTTTAGAAATATTTACGTCAATTTATTCAAAGTAATTCACAAATAATATACGAAATACCTAAATTTTCCGTTTACTTATATATTTTATTGCTTTAAATAATATACAATATTTATTGAATAATAACGTTATTATTATTTAGTTTATAATTAGTTGTACAATTCTTCTTACTAAAAGTTTTCTTGAATGTGGTCAATCAAATACAAAATTTTAAGATAAATGCATTTATTTGGTTATTAAAACGTAGTGTGAAGTGAAGTAGAACATAAACCATGTAAAGAAAGAACGTACTTTTATTCTATCATTTATAAGCTAATTACATATTGTTCACTGAGGTTTGTATAATAAATAAAACTTGTTGCTATATAATCAAAATTATGGTGACACAATGTTTTTATTCAATTCAATTCGATATATATATTTGAATAAAACAACATCTAACACATACACACACAAAATTTGTATCTTTACGTGTACATTAATAATAAGCTCGAGTATGAATTAAGGTTAGAGGGTTTCGACATTTCAATTCCAAAGAAAAATGTGTAATAAATTAAATCAAATTGGCCAAAAAGCTTGTATTTTCTGTATTAAGTTATTTCTATATAATTACTTAAAAAGTCATTTAATACTATTTGGAATTTATTTGTTTTATTATGAATACTCAACAATAATTCCTAACTGTTAGAGAACTGCATAGTATATTCAGGTAATACACATATAACATTGACACTCAGAAGAATGCATATATAGCATTTAGAAGAATACCCATAGAAAGTTCAGGGAATACACATATAACATTCACACACAAATGAATGTATATATAGCATCTAGAAGAATACATATAGACCGTTCAGATCCAGAAATATGGAAACCTAACGTTTTTTTTAATATTATTTAATATGTTTGTGAAGGGCAGCTGCTAATTAAGCTAAGAGTATGATTCAATTAAATTTTACTAAATTTTTTATGTTCATTTATTTTCTGCTTCTTTTTTTTTATTGATAGGACATATTTCATTCGATTTTGCTAACATAAGAATGAAAAAAGTAGTTTATATAGTAAATAGATATAAATATAATATTTTTTAAACTTTTTCTTGTAGTTTAGAAGAATTCGTGCACTAAATATTAGTTTGATAAAAAATAATAGATCTTTGAATGACCGTTGAGACTGCTTTATTCAGAAATAAAGTATTTGGGATTATCTAAACGTTCCTATAACTTCATAACTCTAAAATATTTCAGTTTTAATTCCTTTGTATATAATCTATACATATATTTTAATACCTATAAATCATTCATCAATACATTTTCTATATTGTTGTAAATAACAAGACATAAAAAAGGAAAATTGCTCCATATAATGCGTAGCGAAGAAAATACTTCAACACCAAAGAAGAATTTTTCTTTGCAACGCATTAAATAGAGTATTTTAATTAAATTTATTATAATTCATGATCCATTATACAAAAAATTTCGTTTCGGGTAATAATAGAAATCATTAATAAAATAATTTGACCACAAAATGTTAGAAGAAGGAAGCCAAATTACTAGGAATTCGTTTGAAATTCTGGATGCAAAGAAAAAAAAATTACTACCTCACAATTGTCATAAAATTCTAAATAAATTTATTTAATTTCTGTCATTTCTTGATTCCTTATTATGTATGATTTAATGCATATTATAATTATATTCACGTCCAAATCTATAGATAAATAAAATACTTAACTTTTTGTATGATTTATTTCAATCTAAGAAAAAAAATTAGGAGAAATTTATTGTGACATATTTTTGAAAATTAAGTTCATTATTAGTAGAAGTAGGAATCAAACCTATACACAAAAACAATTTTCGATAGAATTTTAAAAAGTGGTCAGTTACGAAATGCTTGATCAACTACACTAAAAATTCTTTCGAAGGCAGATAAATTTTGGAATAATACAAGTCTGACATAATATCTATATCCAGCTTAGGATTTGTTGATAGATAGACGAAATAAAAAAGCAGAAATTGTACAAATGTTCATGATTCTCTCCGTATATGACAAACATGATTCTCTCCGTAGAAGTGCTTACATAGAAAGAAAACATCATAGAAAATCAGCTGAGTATGGTATGTATAATCCTTCAGTTAATCCTATCAGTCTTTCGGTCTCAATAAAACCATCCTCTAATTACACTTGTGGGAATACAGAGGCTGGTTTGAGACGACAAAAGGAGATTTAGGGGATGGACAAGTACTTCAGGATGATATCTTTGGAGCTTAAATGTTACCATTGGTTACTGCGATTCGAATCAAACATCTAGAAAAAAATCTCTTTGATTTGTATGGAATGACGAGATATTTTCCAGGCAGAGCGTGATTGTTTTAGCTGAAAATAATTGTAAAGGTATTTCTGTAGTGCCTTATTAGATACTTTGCGAAATAAAGGAAATTTAAATGATTCAGAAAACAGTATTTACTTTCTTTTTTCTGAGCAGTGACATATGTTTAAATTAGGAATAGAATAAGTTCATATTCACAAAGATTACATTATGACTGTTTAAATGGTAGGTATGTATAATTTTTTAAAAGACGAGAAAGAGAAATTCATTATGTTCTGTAAAATGGTCTATTTACTAAAATAATAATAAATAAATAAATAGAATGGCAAAAATTAAACTTGTAAGATATTGAATGTTCACTGAATGCTATGATAACATGAGCTGAAAGCAAATAGTAACAGTTCTTCACTATTGCCACATGTACATGCAATAATTGCAGTAAAAATGTATTTACTGCAGTTATTCATTGTTGCCATAACTGTTATATTCTATCAGAAGCAATTACTTCCAAAATGAAAATTAGAAATTTGATTGAAATCATTTTTCGCATGTTATTCTACATTTTAAATTTTTCAAACATGTATATGAATGCAGAGTTATAATAAAGAGTATTTATGTATAATATTTCATACCAATACTACTTTTTGAATACCATAACTTAAACTCTAAATTTTAATAAACAATTCAGTACAAAATAATGATACTATGTTAGCGTTTCAAATGAATTAGATATGAAATAAAAATAAAGTTTTAATAAAATTAAATGCGAAACATATTAATTACTCTTTTAAATATAATTATCTTTCATCGCTTTGTTTGTTTTTCAATTTTTTTTCCTGAAATAATTTTGACAAATTTCATTATTCTAACTAGTAAAAATGTAAAGATGTTTTTTTGCTTCATACTTTCAATAATAATGAAATAAAACAATATTTCCTTTCAGTAAAATAGAGCAATATATTAATTTACAAATGCAATTGTGGTCATGCAGAATTCCCACCAATACTTGGCGTCCAAACACGGTAAACCCATTTTACTTTTGATAACCAACAAACTAGTATGTCTTTTTGCTGTCGGAAACCTCTTATTTTGCTTAACTGGGTGAAACAGGGTTACGCAGTTTTTTTGATGAAGAAGTTATACGAAATTTGATCGAGCTGCACGCTTTTGACTTCTTAACATCTGCGTATTTCAGAAACACTAATTATTTTACAAACTATATTTTTTCATTTGAACCAAATTTTCTTGAATTTTCTCTTTTTCGATTTATTTCTAGTACTTATATTACATAAAAGCTGTTCTTAAAAATGTAAGTACAGTTAAACAAATTTATTTTTATGATTTTATATAAGTAAATGAGTAAATTTTAACATTTTTGGACCTCTCTTTTATAGTAAATAAAATAAATTATTTAGAAAGTATGCAATTTTTTTTATGATTTAATTTATGCGATTAAAATCGCCGATTCTAAAAGTGACCATTATTCGGAAACTCGGAAGAAATATTGTTTAAAAAATAAAGGATTCACTGAATATTTTAAGAAATTAATATTTTTTAAAAAAAAGATATTGTATTTTTTTGTATTCTACATCTATTTTAACTTTTGTAAAATTGTTTATTTTTTTTTTCAATTTTCAGTGAATGATGATCATTTTTAAAATCGGCGTATTCGCGTTATTAACGAATTTGCCTAACATTGCTGCAAAAGACTAATGTCTCTGTTCTATAATTAAATTTTCTGTTTAGTGTTTATGACACTATAAATAGTAAGAAATTATTTATGAAACTTATATTCATCTAAAAATATGACAATTTATTTGCTTTAAAAACATTTAAAAGCCTATATTTGACATTTTTTTCTGCCCTTTTTAAGAGAAAATGGTCAATAAATATAAACTTTAAGACTATTAAAAATAATAAGTAGCTGTTGCAATTTTCAAATTATCTCATAATATCTTTGTATCTAATTACGTATAATATTACACAAATCATACGTATAAAATTACACAAATCATACGTATAAAATTACACAAATCATACGTATAATACATTTTGATAGTAACAAACAATTTCCTTTTCAAAAATTATTTATGCAAAAACTGTGGAAAGCACCAATTGCATCAATTTTTCTTGCATCATTAATCAATATCTTTTAAATAAGATTCAGATGTCTCTTATTTCAACTTTAAAAAATTATGTTTTGTAAGAAATTAAGCAATAAAATATATACTTTCTTCAATACTTTAAAATCAATCTCCACGAAAATATTCTTATTATTAACCTAGATATCTCTAAAATTTAACATTACTTCTGATGAACTCTATTTTACGAAAAATGCTAAGATTCATTTTCTCAGTATGTGATTTTTTTTATCTCATTTTGGGCAAGCTATCTTAAACCTTAGTTGAGATAACCTCACTAAAATTGTACAGTTAGGTTATCATATTATTTTGCATAGCGTGAATTTAAACTATTTATTCAAGCATATTTAGTTATATTTACAATGAAAGGTATTTATTAAAAAGTCTTGCATTTTAATGCTAATTATAATAAGCCATGGAAAGATTGAAAAAAAAGGCATTAAATCTTTCATATTTGCAGACTGATTGTATTTCTAAGCAATTATTTGTATTCTGAAATATTAATGGGACATTCGGAAACAAAACATTTTAGGGGTGTTTAAATCATTATACCATTAATTAATGTGAAACAAAGCGTAATTAAACAAGCTTATGTGATATCACAAAATTATTTAAAAAGATTTTAGGAATATTTAAAATTAGCTTATTTAAGTACAAGTTATAAATTACCACATACAAAGAAAACATATCATTTTAATGAAATTTTAAGAATGTATGAATATTTCGAAGAAAGTGGAAAAACCATACTTGAGTTCTTGCGTTTAACAAATGTATGACACATTAAATAATCTTTTTTGTGATATTGTTTTGGTCGAATAATGGGTTTGAGTTCTGATGTCACTCAAGAATCGTTGTCTCACGGGACTAATCAGCACATAATCTGTTAGAGAATAATTCACCAAGAAGGAAAGGTGTGGCAATTAATAGAGTAAAGCTCCAGCTCAGGAATCTTCGTCATTACTTCAGAGGAGCTCAAAATTACGAGATCCATAGCTAATAATCATTGTTTACTCAAAGCAGTGAAGTTAATAAAATAATAATAATAATAACAACAACTTGATTGCGGATAAAAATCATAGGTTATAAGTTATCGTGAAAATCAATCAAGCAATCGGTTAACGCATGTCCGCATTCAAAAAATTAAATAATAAAATAATAATAAAAAATAAATTCAATTATTAATTAATACAGTCATATAATATAATATCTAATAACATCACAATCTGAATATAGTCTACATAATATAGGATATGAATGTAGTGAGACAATTCCATGCAGTAAATATAAAAATAATGTTTTCAATCGCAAAACAGTGATACATATTGATTGTTTTGTGATCACTTTTTTTAAAGGTATGGTTTTAGATATAATATGTAGATCCTTGCTTTAGAAAAAAACATTCAATTTACTGGACTCAAATTAGTTTATATAAGAGGCATTTGGAAGCTGGAGAATTAGTTGGATTTTAAACCATGAAAGCATGCTATACATTATTTACTCTCATAGTTCGGGATGAGATTTTAAGTGGTCATACTTTTATGAACCTATGAATTAGTAAATGGTTTTGTTATCATTGGAAGTTTTATTTAACGGATGGAAGTATTAAAGAAAATATGTTTAAATATATTTTAAGAGGATTAAATATATTTGGAACAGAAAACTTATGTTAAAGAATTTATAAAGAAAAATTGCCTGAGACAAATTTACTTTATAATAATATTTTGAAAAATTATATTTTAGGGGAAAACATTATTTTAGATGTATACTTAGAAATATTGGTTACTAAGTCTTAAAACAGTTTTATTGAATGTTAAAGTTAGTAATGTACTGAAATTTGTGATAATATAATTCACATTAACAGATGCACTTTACAAATTTGTAAACGTTGTAAAATCATTTAATCCTCTTGCACATTAAGATAAAAGTTAGTGTTTTTAATATGCAATGTTACAGCTTGTATAAAGAATAGATTACATATATTGATGATAGTAGAAAATTTATATTTCAATGATTATTTATGTCAACTAGTTAAAGGTTTCATGGAATTGATCAGAAAAAAAATGTTAGTGAACATAAAATTTTAATTTATAAATTTATTAATTTTTATGTGTTTGAGATTTAATGTCGGAGTCATATTTAATTATTGGTGCTCGTCAATTAGTGTAATAATAATTTTTAGAATTTCAGACAAGAAAAAAAAACATACAAGCAAAATTGTCTATTTCATTTTTAAAAAATAAAAAAAGGCTTTCTTCGACGACCCAATATTTACTGTTTTAATAGATTTCCTTACAATTTGAACAAATATATAAATTTCTAGATCAAATACAAACACTTTCAAAAAGTTTTTTTAGTAAATGATATTGCTGTATCTTGGAAAATACAATTGTTCATTTTAAGGCATGTTTACATAGTTTATTAAATCAGTTGAACAAATAGATTGTATTATTTCTCTACCCCTTTTAAAAACATATTTTTGTAATTTTATTAGGTTCATTTAAGATATTTTTTTAAAGGCCTATAACAGTCTCTTTTCAAATTATATATGATCGCATCTAAATTTATATAAAATTATTATTTTTTTCAACAAAATTTAGTCTTATTTTTTTGTTTTCTTAAAAATTAGAGCAATGAATAAGAATAAATTAAGGGTTATATTTTTTCTTTAAAGTTTCATTACAACTTTAGAATCATTACTTAAACTAGTGAATTTGTGACTCATTAGAACATATATTTTAATTGTAAATTCTAGAAGAGTAAAGTCTGAGAAAAAGAAAAATGCTACTGAAAAAGCTAAGAATTTTGAGATCATATTTAAATAAAATAGTAAGAAGAAAGTAATTTCGGTTTGCTTTAATCTTTTTATACATTCTTTCTGCAATTTACTTAATTATTAAAAAAATCTTTTAGACCATGTCAACCTTCTATAAGACAGCAAGCATTTTGATGTTTTTATCCAGCATCTGGGGTATCTATTAATAGATTAAAATGAAGTATAGGGTGCATGTTAGTGATTTTGTGGCGTCTTTTATTGATGGATTAGCACATTTTCTTACCCTTTGGTGACGGGAACTTTCGAGAAGGTAATATTCTATGGGATGAGACATTTTAATGTGTTGCTTACTTCTTTTTTTGTTAATGGTTGGCAGTTGTATAACGCCGCATTACATATGATAGCCACTTTCTATAACACTATTATTAAATTACATAATGTGCAGTAATGTAATTAAATATATAGATAACAATATAATGTTTTATCTATTGCTTAGGATTACAAAGAAATACTTACAGAAGCATAAATATATTTTTAGCTTCTAAATGTAGGAATAAATTTGTGAAATATTTGAATAATAAAGGAAAATATTCCATTCAACAAAAAATATTTTTTAATATTTCCTAATAATAGACACATAATATAAAAGAATTAAGAATTATTAACAGAATTAAATTAAAAGCGGCAAAGTTAAGTATTCTTATTATATTAATTATTATTGAATTCAATAATTTTTGCATCATAATGATATGTGATAAATTGGGATTCATGCATATATATTTATAGATGTTCCAGCAATATTTCTTTTACGATATTTCAAGAAGTAAATAAAATTGTTACTCATAACCATATTAGTTAACTCTGAAGAAATGCCTGATTAATTTTAGTTGAAGCCTTATAAGCTTTCCTATAACAAAGCTAAATGTATGTAGCAAGATTACATATTATATTTCAATATCTTAATTTTGATTAAACTCATTGAAAAATTGGAAAATGAAATAAGTTTATGAGGTTTAATTTGAATAATTGAATTCAAAAATTATATAATATTACTTCCCTTTAGAAAATATAGATCTAATCGATTCGTTATAAACAAAAATAAATTGAAAGGAAAAGAAAACTTTTGAGCATTCATCTCTATGACAGAATATAAAATTAAGAGTGTCTCAAATAAATAATAAACGGTTTTAATATCATTTACGGCTCTGAAGATCAAAATACATATCTATTGAGAGAGACGTGGAATAATAATCTAATGAAGAGAAAAAAGTATTTTAGACACATGCAAAAGTTCAGAAACTCGTATAAGTATTCAACATCTGCATATCAATAAACATATTACTGTCTAAAAGTCAGCTATGTTTTTGACAATTTTACATTACTGATCAATTATTAATTATTTTTTTGAGTCAATAGAAAATCGTATAGGTTTTTTGAAAAAAAGTTTCTTATATTTCCTACATTACAATTATTGAAATTATTGATGAATGTGTCTTCCCTTAAAAGTTATTCTTTGTGAACTAAATGGTGTGTTTCTTTTATAAGTTGAACTAACCTTAAAATGCTTTATGTGCATTATAAATCAAAATATTACTTATTACTACTGTGACTAAAGTTCAAATTTCTGAGTGATCAAAAGAAATGATATATCTATGAATTCAGTTATAAGCAAAATTTCTTTTTTGTTAGGAAATGAGACAATGCAGGAGGTTTTTAAATGTGCAGCTCAGAAAAGAAAAAGGGCTCAGTCCCAAAACAAATTACGTTAATTTCATTATTCACTTAGCAACAAATACAGCTGCATGTGTATATCAGTATTAGATGGGCAATCATGATGGTTTGTATGAAAGGAGAGAGAAATATGTACATTTTCAACGTCACCAAATCATATGAAAATTTTAGTATATCCAGAGAATTAATGTTTTATGCTCCTTTTTGAAAATAAAACAGGAAATTTTCAGTATGATAGTTAAATTATACATTCTTTGTTAACATAAATAATATGATGAAACATAATTTTGAATATAATGTGTTTATTTAAATCAAATATCTCAATAATATCTTATTCTATATTGGTAGTTCCTAATCTTTTTCGCTTAGTGAACTCCCTCTAAAATCTGAAAGAAATTGGCGAATCCCTTGTGTACTCGTTAGTAACAGTTAAGACTACAGATACAAGAAAATAAATATAGAATTCACTCATCAAAGCCACTGGTTCTTAGTTAAGCATACATTAAATTTGAAAAAAGCTTGTAATGACATATTTATAGTTGTATGATAGAACAAAGAAATTCAAAGTTTGGATCAATGTCTAACAGTTTCCCCAAGTCTTAGATCAGGTTCTGTATTTAATCAGTTACTGTATTTATCTTTCAGGTAAATATATGATGAATATCTTTTTTTCACATAGATATATTGTTCGAAAATAATAATAAAATTTTATTGGCAGTTTTTGATAAAACAGTATGATCATTTATACACTGAATCAGAAGTCGGTTAAAGAGTGATCTTTGGTGATAGATTTTAGAGGACAGTCGCAAAGTAACTCAATGAATTTTCCTTTTTCCAGTAAAATTAGACAGGTCTCTAAACTAACATCTTCTTGAAATGTATTACGTATCCCGCCGTTTTATAGAGATGTATTACATCCAATAAGAATATGATCATCGAAAGTTAATTGAAGAGTGTTTCAGATGTTCACAAATATTCTTTTAAATATTTTCTTCAAGTATAATTTAATGTTCTGATAAAAATCTCCTGAGAAAATTAAGACTTGGTGATTCACTCAGCAGTCAACATTATATCCAAAAGTTGATTTTTTAGAATGATTTCAAATTCATCATGCATACTGAACACTGGTGACACCAACGCCTCGTGATGACAGAATTCATTAATTTAATTTACATAAGATATCTGATAAATCTATAAGCATATTCATTCATTGAATATTGATTACACAAGAAAACAAAGAAAATGAATGATCAATAAAAAATACTTGAATTTCGAAATTCAGTTCAAAGAAACATGTCAAAACATTGCCACGGAAAAGCCATCTAACTTCTGTGTGAAGTAATAAAGAAATTTCAAATCTTAAAGTGTCCTCACAAAGAGCAGAGAATAGTCGGTAACTTGATGCAATTAACAATTTTTACAACATTACTTAAAGTAATAAATAACTCTACAGGAATACGCTTACTGATCAATGCTTCTCTATGAATACAGACAAGAAACCATTTAATTTTTTCGTTGATCTTCTTTACAAGTGCTGCAAGACTAGAATGTACTCCTGTCATTGATTTTGCTATTTCTGACCACATACTCACACAATAATTCTAGTTCATTCCATTTTTTTTTCTTCAAAATAATCCTTCAACATATCGAAAACTGCTTCTCCAGTAATATAGTTTTCCAAAGATGTTACAGATAGCATGAAATTATGAAAATATACAGATATTGCATGGAATTATCAAAAATATATATAATGTAGACAAAAAATACTGCGGCATTTGCTACAATGGTCGAATCATCAAGCTAGTTCGCAAAATAATTCAGTTTTACTATTTTCAAAAGTCCATGAGAGGGAAGAAGAGACACGACTCTGTACTGTTTGATAACAGAGCCAGGTCAAGTTTCTTTCCTGATCTTTTTCCAAGCAGGAAAGCTGTCCAAATCTTGCGATTCTATAATGTGCCCCAAAGCCATTTTGTAATCATCGTTTGAGTTTGGCAGAGAAGAAGAGACACTACACTCTCTATTATCTGATGATTGCCACCCATGGGGCTATGTTTTAGTTCGACCACTTTTGGCGTACCAGATGACTTTTCATCTTTTTATCCGTTTGTTTCAATTTTAGTTACATTTAGCTTAAATATATTCAATTTAATAATTTATAGTTTGCTTTAAATTTATGTATATGTAGCTGATGTAATATTCAATTTAAAAATTTACTGTTTCCTTTAAAGTTTACTAACGTCCATTTCTCGATAATTCATTGCTTATTTTAATTCTTATATTTATTTGAATAATTTAGTAGTAATTATAAAAAAAGCACACCATGTATGGTTAAGTCTATTCTTTGCAAGAGTTTCCATATAACTTATCTTATTATTCTAATTTTCCTTTAAAATACTCAATATCTTTATTTTTCAGTGCGAGATCTTTTGTTTCAAATTGTTTATTATAAAATGATGTTTTGAAAATGCTATTGGCAAAAACTTTGGTGCCAACATAGCGATTTTAATTCTGACTCTTCCCCCCCCCAAAAAAAAAAAAAAAAAATCACAATTCTATTTATTCACTATCATATATTTTTTTCATTTCTTCTCATCATGTTCAGCAATTGTTTCGTCGTTTTTATTCAGGGAGGTGGTAGCTAATCACAGTTTTTAGTATCATCATCCTGTGTTGTTTTGAAATGAGGCACTGAATATGAAGAATGAACAAATAATTGTATATCCACTATTTTGCTAGACGAATTCGAACGTTTACTAAACCTAAACGAATTATTTTTAACCTTCGATCCTCAATCAAAATATTTATCAATATTTGTCTTATCAAAGAAAACTGTGATTTTCTTAAAAATATTTTATTTAATAGTATTTGAGTTATTAACGGTACAGAAAATTTATATTTGCAAATTTTTGTTTGAAGGTTGCTATTTTTTGTATTACGAAATTAAAATTCCACCGCAGTAATATTATTATCGCGAACGTTTTTTATACACCTAGCGAACTCCTGGCGGTTAACAAACCACTGTTTGGGAAACACTGTTCTGAATCAATAAGCAATTGTTGAATATTTTCTGTAGTGAGTCATATTTTGTATTTTGGCACTTTAAAATAAAATGAATTATGATGACTAATTTAAGAAGAATAAAAATACTGACAAACGTTTACAAAAATAACGTTGAAAGAAATTGTTTATTTCGCTTGGGCAAGCTGTAGCAAAAAGGAGAAAAAGAGGGATTCTTAAAGGTACTTGATCTCCCTCTTCTCTATAAACTAAAGATTAAGAAGTCTCAGAAATGATAAAATTCAAATTTCTCGATTTGTGAAAAAAAAATTATGCCTATTGTCTTTTCATGCTAAATACTATTATACCAACCAATTGACGATACTAGAAGACTTCAAAAATTATTATTATTATTATTATATATATATATATATATATATATATATATATATATATATATATATTTTATATACTGGTTACAGGACAGATTTTAATAAAATTTGGTGTGAACATAGGTTGATATAATACAAACAAAATAAACATTCACCAGTTATAATAGACACACATGTTTGTGCGTAACACTCTTGGAAGTCTGAAGGTCTGAAACAGCAGTTGCAGAATACACAAAAAAATGGGTTAAATGGGGTATGGTCTCCTCTTACAGCTCTACACGCCTTGCAGCGTGATGCCATACTGGAAATAAGGCATTTTATCAGTGCCTGTGACTATTGGTCCCCCTCATTCACCAACGCTGTTTTCAGTTTCTGGATGGTTCTCGGAGGGGGGTTCCGAGTTGCAATTGCCCTCCCCAGAGTGTTCCAGACATGCTGTATTGGATTGTGGTCTGGAGACATAGCTGGCCAATCCATCCGGCGAATATCCTCACTCTCTACCAAAAGAACTTTATGTGGCTCGCGTTATCGTCCATTAAGATGAACTCGGGGCCCACTGCACCCCAGAAAAGGTAAACATAGGGCTCCAAGACCTCATCCCTATACCTCACACCTTTCACAGAGCCTCTGTCAAAGATGTGGAGAAGTGTGCGGCCATCCAACATGATACCTGCCCAGACCATTACACCGTCACCGCCATAATTGTCGATTTCGTGGACATTGGAGGTTAGGTAGTGTGTCCCTGCTCTCTCCATATGAAAGTACGACTAGAATCGGTGTTTAGGTTAAAACGGGACTCGTCGGTGAATAGACGGTCGCCCATTGCTCCATACTCCAATTACTATGCTGCCCTCACCATGCTAATCGGACTTTCCTGTTCGTATACGTGAGCGGGACGCAAACAGCTGATCTTCTGGCAAACCACCCTCTCTCATTCAATCTTTTGGAAACAATCACCCTTGTTACATGGTTTCCTGTGGCTGCGTACAAGTCCCGCGAGAGCTGAGAAGCTGTAGACCCTGTGTTACGCCTAGTTAAATTGGATAAATAGTGATCTTCTCTGGCTGTTGTGGCTTGCCCAGGATTTTTCTCGAAGGATCCAGTATCCTGGAATTGTTTCCATAGTTTACTCACGACGCTTGGCGTTAAATTAAACTCTCTGCATATCTGGAATTGCGATTGGCCGGCCTCTAGCCTCCCCACAATTCGCCACCTCATTCCGTCATCTAAGCGTTGATGGTTACTCAGCTTTAATATTCCGATGTGAATTAAACCGATTGCTGCAAGTTAACACCAAGAAATTCGCCGAGGTGTGCTAGCGAACGAATTTCGTCTTATCCTCCACGCTCTTATAAAGCCTGTGTTTCTGTTGGCTCCGCCTACACGCAAGTGTACGCTTAAGTATTTGCCGTACAAGATTTGCATTTTTATCTAGAAGCAGTGGTTTTTTCTTCAGTTCAGTTCTTTTCACGCAATTCAATAAAATATGCAAAATCTCTTAATTTATTTCACCAGTATATATATATATAAATTTATATATATATAAATATACACACACATATATATTTATACATAAATGAACATTTTTAATTTTTTTAAAATTATTTTTAAAACTTTTTTTCATTTGTAATAGATACACATTAAAACTGTACATTTGATTTCATAAGCCAACTTTCTGAGAGCCATTAGAACCATTTGTGTAAAAACGTTGTAGGCACAATGAAACCTACTCAAATTTAGTAAAATAAAATAGTATTATATTCATTAATATAGTAATATAAAAATTTAAGAATACATTTTAATTCGTTTACAAGTTTTTGAAACTAAAGTATCTTTGTTAAACGAATCAAGCTTTTATAAATTAATTTTTAATTAAAAATATTTGTATTCGTTTTTTTATTCCATTTTTAAATAAAAGTCTGGATTTAAAATTTTAATTCATTTCATAAAAGAGGCGAGGTAATGCACGATTCGTAGTCTCCATAATATTGAAGTCTGAAGTCAAGTGATGGGTTTGTGTGTGTGTATGTGTGAACACAAATTCCAATAAACAACCATCGCAAGGAATAAAATGGAATGATGCATGCTTCATTTCACTGAGCAATGAATTCTTTTGAAAGTTTATTGTAGAAGTTTTCTATTGTGTTGTAGTGTAGAAATTACATAGGTCTTAAAGGACGCTAAATTAAACCATCTTTAGGTTTATTTGGACCATTTTATTTTTATTTATTGTATTTTGCTTCAGTAATATTTAGAACAGTTTATTGAAGTTTTATAAAACATAAGTATTGATTTTAAAAAATATTCATACTTGTTACTACAATAAAGATCCCTGAGGAACGCTGGAAGTTGTACAGATATTATTAGTAAAGTGTGGCATTAGAAGTTGAGTCCAGTAAACGCTTTTAATGCTTTGCATCACCCTAAGACTAAACACGACGTTAAAATTTATAATTTCAACGGTTCATTAAAATAATTTCAAAATGAACATAAATTTTAAAATAAATCCCAAATGATCAAATTTCTAAAATTATATAGCTGGAAAGGTTAGTAATAGAAATTATTAGATGAAGTACAGAACGTTCCCCAAATTATACGCTAAGTGAAGCGACTTCATTTAGTTCTCTTTTAAACGTCGGATTGACAGTGATTTTCATCTTCTTTTGGTTTAAAATGATTTTCACAAAATTAAATGATTTTATATTTTATTTTAGATACATTACTCTACAAAATAGTAGAGATCGTTTCAGATATTTTAATTGGTTCAAATGAATATCAAGGCTAATTCTGAATTCTTAGAATTAAATGCGACATTCACTCAAATACAACATGATGTCAACTATTGAAAGCGATAAGAAATAACATTTAATCTATCCACTTCCTTTGACCTTGTGGGGTTAATTTTAGAATTTCAATGCATTCCTCTTATTTTGAAGACCTTGGGTGCAAAATTTCATAAAGATCAGAGCTAAACTGTAGATTTGAATGAATCACATAGAAATGCATACTCTTCTTTATATATATATATATATATATATATATATGAATTGTATTTAAAATTTTTGCTTTGCATTCTTCTCAATTATTTCAATAAATTTTCGCTTGATTTTCATAAATATTTTGTGTTTAATAATATTTTTAATTTGATTTAGTTTATTTCTTTAAATATATGTTTTTTCTCTTTGTTTTCCTTCAAATAAGTGTTTAAAATGGTTTTTTTTTGCTTATTATATATACATATATATAATTGTTACGCAATTGTTACGTATTCGGAATTCTCATTAAGTGATACTCAATTTATCAGAACACAATTTAATTTAACAAACTTTTTAACATATAAAATTTAACAGAACTTCCTATTCAACCGTACAAAATAAATTACATATATTGTTAGATATATCACAAATGTACATTATTCACAGACCGTCCAATCCATATCTATGGAAGGCTAATTAGCTCCGAAGGAAAGTTTTATGTAATAGAACACCTTAATTTATAAAAATCTGTAATTACAAAATGAATAATGGAAAAGCAAATTCATTCATATCAAGTTCCATACCATTTCTTGTCTATTAATGAAATATGCTGAATAATTCCTTAAAACAATTCTTTGCTTTGGTTTTCTTTAAATTTCCTTCAGCACATACTTCATTAAATTTAACATTTTGTTCCAAAAATTAGAGGATGTCGCTTATAAACATCATTTTATGTGATCTTGATGGTTAAAGCTTTATGATAAAATTGTACATAGTTGATTAATTTAAAATTAATTGTATTTTGGAGCATAAATAATAAATTTAAGTTACTGTAGAGCTAGATAATTAAGCATTAGAGTATTAAATTATAATCATAAAAATAATTGATGAATGCAAATGTTTAAAAATGTAATTTTATGGAAAGTAAGTTTATTTTAATGACATCTTTTTAAGTTACAGATATCTTTTTAATAAAACGCTTTTAAAAATTAACTAATGCTCATAATAAATGTTAATACTCTAATTAAAGATAGAAAATCTTTAAATATAATAATCCTCATTATCATCTGCTTAAATAAAGTAATCAAGGAAATAATCTGAGGAAAGAGACAGCTTACTGAATTTTTTAAAGTAGAATTTAAAATAACTAATATGCAATTACAAGCAAAGGATTTGATGGAACAAATTATAATGAATGATTAATATGATGAAAAATTCTCTATGTGAATCATAAAATAAATTATTTATCGAGGTTTAATGTCGCTTGAATAGTAGTTAATCTTAGTGATCTTCAAACACGAAGAGTATTTCCTAAGAACTTTTAATATAAATCTTCATCCAATTATTTTTCTTACTATTACTTATGATATAATCATGAATCAATCTTGTGAACCATTACGCTATATCTAGTCCAAATGCAATTGTAACTCAAATTGAATAAATAGGGCATACCGAATTTTTCCTCTTAGAATTTGTTAATAGAATTCCTTAATTTAGAAGAAAAACCTGTTCATTTTTAATTACAATGAACTATGTTTTGTGTATGAATCAAAAGTTGTGGAAATATAATCTAAATAGTTTCATATTTATAGTGTTTCACCTAAGAGCTTTTAAATTTGTTTTTGCTAACTTGTTGAAGTATATAAAAGATTAAAACCGTTTTTTAAAAAACTTATTTCCAATTATTTAAGAAAGTTCCCTCTGGCTATATATGCAATCAAATTTTGTTTTAATATCTGTAGTGAATTGGAAAAATTAATCTGAATTTATTTTTTAATTTTAGTGTTTTAATTTTAGTGGAATTTATTTAAAAATTTCTTAAAAGTTAAAGCCTATTAAAGACCCTTTTATGAATGAAAAAAGGAAGGATACAAGAAGATACAAGGGATGTATTTCAAAAGTAATGCCTACATTATTATAGCTTTATTTTGTTACTCAAATTTCTTAACACATGTTGTACCTCAAAGCTATAAGTATCCTCTACTCAGCATTTAATTTTTGAAAACATCTCCATCCCTTTCTATGAACTAGGGCCAGCACGAGACCAAGTGTGCACTACAAAATCAATAGATAAATCTGATGGTTATTGTCCAAACAAGGCTTTAACGGAAGCTTTTATCAGAACGAAAGTAACGTTGTTTCCTAATTATATTATTATTTTTATTTATTTGTAAAATTTAGTTTTTCTGGAAAGACAGTTAAAATATTATTTTGATGAATAAGAAAATGAAATAAAGAATGACGTTTAAGGGTTTTGAAACTTTTCTTCTTTTCAGAATATTTTAGAAGATAAAATCATTCATAAAAATGCGTAAATTTATTTCGTACATTAACCGTATATAAAAGTACTAAATACCAGTTATTTATTTCATATATTAATTGTATATAACAGAGCTAAGTACTCGTGATTTATTTCATATATTAATAGTATATAACAGAGCTAAATACTGGTGATTTATTTGAATATTAACGACATGTAAAAGTGTTAAAATGCCCCTAAAGCGTTCGTTTATCTTTGGGAAAATGATAGACTTAAGGTGCAAGGTGGGTTCAATGACACTCCGTACTGCTTTAGTCTCATATTCATGTGGGTTGTCATCTTCTTCAGCTCTCATAACACTCAAGACATCAAGGAATAAAGGAACAGAAATTATGAAAATCAACAAATTATAAAGTTATGGCCATGAGAGCGTTAATCTTCAGTTTCGTAATATATGTTCTGATGCGATTATCTTTTGATAAGGATTAAAATAAAATTTTATTTTAGTGTGAACTTTATATCAGCTCGAAAACAACTCATACTTATGAGAAAGTCTACATCCTCTTTTTTTTCTCTCAGATGCGATTACAGAAAACAAAATTGCAAGTTGTGTACCTGCTACAAAAAAAGCATTTTTAGAGGGAATTAATCATCTATAAGGTAAATTAACTAAATATAAAACTAACTTATCCATTTCTCAATATGCCACTAGAAGGTATTTTATCCGATAGCTTACAGAATAAATGTTGCGTAAACAGCCCACAATGGACAAGAGTCCTTCACATTAACTTTTAATTAAAGGTTCTGAACTTTTCTTGTTTCTGAAATTGTAAGTAGCTTGCAAATTTCGCAGGTGTATTCACTTAAATAATTAAGATAATAAACATTAATAAAAATTAATAAAGTATGAAATTTAAATTAAAGGGATTTGAGGATATAGCTTTAATTATATTCTTGTATATTTTCTACTTTGTATCTCACTGATTAAAGGATTTCTGAAAGTCCTTCTGAAGTTAACTTAGTCACGTTTATATTCGACTTGAGCTAATGTTAGTGGTCAGTTATTAAAATATACGCATTCATTGTATGTTTGTTTCTATGAAAAATTCCCTCCAGATATACACCAATTAGATAATATAATGCTCAGAAAAAAGTAGTTCGTATCTGGTGTGTTTAATATAAAATGTACAATTATAACATCTACTTATGTGTGTAAATACAAAAATCGTAATATTGCTAAAATCGCAAAGCCTTTCTTTATACAGAAAATGTATTCGCTTGTTATTGTTTAACACTTTTACTAATTTTTTATACATTTACTATTTTAATTAGATGTTTCGCACCTCCTTTTTGTAATGTCAGGATATTTTGGTAATTTCAGGATGTCAATCCATAAATGCATATCAACTTGACAACATTTTAATTTTAATAGTGTACCGGTCAATATATCAATTTCAGATAGATCGACTGAGCCAAAGATTGGGGACTGATATGCGACCTAACGTGTCTCAATTAATGTATATGAAGCTCGTGACTTGTACGCAATTTTAACATTTAATTTATTCATGAAATATTTATTTATATTTATTTTTACAAGCAATCTGCCTTTAAGAATTCGATCTTTTATAAAAATTAAAATTTTGGTAAAATTTTGGCGCTTTGCTTAAGCAAACAGTGAACCCTTGTTGAATCCCTTTCAAAGTTCCAGGGATCCTAGGGTTCAGCAGAACCCAGGTTAAAGACCTCTGGTCTATGGTAAACACGGGTGGCAAGACCTCTTGGACACCCTAGAAATTCTTATCTATTTTCAAACTTTCTGTCCCTGTCAAACAATTTTTACATTTTTTTTCTATTTTTTTCAAACATTACTATCATTGATACACATTGTTCGGTGCGACATGGTCAGATTCGGCTCTTTCGCCATTAGCCTGTAGTTTCGCTGTTTATGAACACATATTTTGATTAAAAATTGTGAATATACATTAAAAATAAAAAAAATGAAGTAAGAGTTTTTAAATAAACATGGTAACTGTGAGTAGCCAAAACTATTTTACGATCCATCAAATTTGCAAGTATATTGGTGGCCGCGGTAGCCTCGTAGTCATCATCACAGACTCGTGGTCGGTTCGTGGTAGATTCGAGGGTTCGAGCCTAGATTCTACTAAAGACCTACGTGTAGCCGGGGCTGATGCACGTTTAATCTGTCGAGGCCCGAAGTCCTCTCGTTTGCATGGTGTGGAAGTTAGGAGCTCAAGTATCATCCTCGTTAATTTACCGAGGTTCAAATTTATGAGGTCCGTCACCAATAGCCCTCAGGTTTCTTCATATGCAAAGCTTATGAGACCAAACAAATCAAGAGCATATTTTTTATTACCTAAAATAATAAAACAAACTATTAATATCTCATATAGCCTTTATAGCCTTTCTCTAATTACAACTTTAAAAGTACATGTTAGGATAAATGAACTGAAATTGCATTAATTTTGTTTTACTTTTTGTCTTAAATAATCCTATGAAAATGTCTCATAGTTATCGCAATAGTAGCATTTTATTTAAGTTATATGTTTCAATCACATTTTTCCTTTTTGTAATAATTATTATTACATAAAGTTTATAAATATGTCACATTTCTCTCGTTATGATAATAAATCTTACCATCTATTTGAATGTTTTAAAATTTTTTAATTCATAGTATATAAACATTTTACTGAATGTGCAAAGCTTCGGTATTAAGCTTTCATGATATTTTATAGGTTATTAAGCAAAAAAAAATGAAGATTATATTTCGTGAGATTCTCAATAATTGTCAGGAAAAAAATCATTGCTTAAAAATTAATTTCAGATTTGATATTTTATGTAATCAATTAAATTTCTTGAATATTTTTTAAAAAAGACAAATTATGAAATTTCTTTAGTTACAATACTAAAAGAAACCAACTCAATATTGATGATAAAAAAACACATTTCAGAAACAGCACAACTAAAAAAAACTATGCATTATTAATAAAACTCTTGATGCAATGAAATATCATGAATATACCAAACACACGGGGGTCTCTGTAATAATGTCAGATGTAATTGAAATTTTTATTAAGATTAATAGTTATGAGGCTCTTAGTAATAGTAATGACATCCAACAACAGGATAGAAATAATTGCTCTTAACCACAGCAAGCAATCACGTTTTACAACAAAGTTTAATGCTCAAAGCTCAAAATAATTATAAATAATCAGCTATATTCGACACATAAGAATTTAAAAGCATAAAATATTAAAATAAGAGAATAAAAATATCTGAATAAAACTTAGTGCATATTAAACTGGCATTAACGTGTTCACAACAAGATCCACGTATAGGACGAATTATACTTTGTTTTTTCATCTTTTGTTTTTACATGATAGTCCATGGAGGAAAGGAAAGGATTTTTTTATAAAAAAAGTATTTGGACAATGATGTGTCTTATTATGTGAAAAGATTTGCCATTAACAAAACCTCCAGACAAAGCTAATTTATTTTTAACCGATGCAACACCAGGTTGAGAAATTTCATAAAGATATGTATTACACTTTACGTTAAAGAAGGGAGAGACGAAAGAGAGAAATAAATCTTTCTACAATAGAATTCGCTTTTCTTTGTTTGCATAGAGGAAGGAATTGCTGAATAGAAGCACCCTTGAGCTCCGATGAAAAGAAACGGGATGTAATTGTGTGTGCGGTCAGAGAAAGGGAAGTGCGTTTTGCATGTTTTGCTTCTCATTCCGTTTTGTTCCAGCCCTGAGAAAAATGCATAAAATTGTTTTGTGTGAAAGAATTAGATGTTTTACTAAAATTTGGATTCTTAAGGTGCTAGATTGCATTTTGTAGAACACGTGTGCTTTTATTCAGTTAATAAGTAAAAGTGCTATTCTTCGATAGTTTGGAATTGAATGAATTTCTTTTAAATTAGACGAGTTGACTTTCCAGTGTATTGATGACAAATAATTTGTTCTTGTAAGTCAAAAATTCTTAAACACTATTTTATTTATTTACGTAATATAATAAGTAAAATGCTATTTAATGATAAATTATGAATTCTTACAAGCTCACATGTGAAAGAAAGTATCAAAAAAATAATAAAACAAAGAATGAAGCACTATTAGAGGTAATATTCTCATCTTCTTAATATGTAGAGTTTCATATTTATGTCAGGTATAGATACAAGTTTTAAGCACATAAAAATAATGTTTTATAAGTAAAATTTATAGTATGTAAATTTACTCAGGAAATGGGGGATTATGAATGATAAATTATTTAAATAAATAGAGATATAAATTGATAAAGTATTAAAAATATAAAACTTATACCATTATAGTAAAAGGAAAATGGGAGTTTTGCACTCTATTTGTTGCTTAAAAGTAACTTTTAACTTATACTTCATTTCATTATAGAATTTGTTGGTAGAATTTAAAAATTAAAATGCTTCATTATCTGGCACAAATCATTTAATAGCTAGTCAAATTGTTTTAAATTTATGTATTCTACTTTGGTTCTAACAAAAAAGTATTTTGAGAACAATTTTTGAATTTATAAAAATTCATTTCTATGATTTTCCTTTTTAATTCACCCCTCACAAATTGAATGTTACCTTTATATCAAATATAGTTTTTTCAATTATTTTCTTCCATTATATTTTAAATATTGACACATGGTCAAAATGTATGTAATAATGACGTATGTAGAGGGTTCCATTATCCTTGTCAAATGTTTTATTTTAAATGAAACATAGTGGATGAACGTGATGGGTTTAATGACATATATGTGTACCTATTGTGATTTGTTTTTTGAAAATGATGTTTGATGATTATAAGTGTTGTTTTAATGTATGTAATTGAACTACCAAAACAGATAATGATAAGTAATTTTTGGAAGAATTTACGTGATCAGGAAGTTTATTCTTTTATTATAACTCATTTTCCAATGAATAGATACTCGAGAGTATTTATTTAAAAAATATGTGCAATATATTTGGTATATGTCTTTTTTACCGTAAAAAATTTTGGAATGTTATAAAAATACTAATTGTTATAAAAAAATGGCTTTGCAGAAACTGTGTCACATTCCTATTTATGTATAAGTTTTGTTAGTTAAATTAAGAAATCTTAATTTCTTCTTATTATAAGGAGCACTGCAAGTTGTAAAAAATAAATAAAATATTAGGTTATATCATCAATCAGCGAAAAGTGTTAGCTTACGTATTTTAAACCCAAATGAGTTTATTCAAAAAATTGTTACCCCCTTATTTATGTGTTCATAACCGTAAACAACAAAAGATAATAATTAAAATAAATGAAGGCTTTTTTAATTGTTGAATATTTTGTTTCCAGCGATTACTTCAAAATACTGCATTGATAAATCATCTGACATAAGTAAACAATACTTTTGTTTCGATAAGTTTCATAGAAAACTTGTATAAATGCATACCTTAAGAACATTAAAAATAATTGAAATATTATCAAATGAAAACGGAAGTTTGCCGTACCATTTAGGAAAGAATTGCAGATTATTTGTACTAACTACGCTAATTAAAATATTTACATTATTTCAAATTTTAAATACTATTTTAAATTTTACATGCGTGGGTGTTATTGATATTCAAGATAATAAAATCAAATAAAATGTGTTTATATTTCATAAAATAACTTCAATTTCTCATGCAGGTAAAATATATCACTCAATTTTTTAAGAATTTTAAATGACTTGATTTTAACGCAATCATCTTTTTAATTTATGTTTATTTTCAATGAATTAATAAAACATGGTGTAAAAATGAATAAGACAGCAGAAATGAGCTGAGCAAAAACAGTTTATTTTTCTTTTTAAATTGTCAAATAAATTTTCCAAGCTATAGTTTAATACTTTAAGCGAGTAGAGAAATGTATTTCATTAATACTTAAATATTTTCAAGAAAGTTTGCAGAAATATTCCCAGAAGAAAAATGTGCAATTAAAATCATTTGCATTTGTGTAGAAGAGAAGGGGGAAAATAGTAGGTAAAAAAACTGTCACTGGACAGCTATTAACTTTTTTTTCTAAGCATACACTTTTTGTACTTTATATCTCGCGATATACACGAAGATAAATCTTTCTGAATAATTGCTGAAATAAGAAAACATCTTATATTAATATAATTGAAAATGGTTCAGCACATATGTTAACAAATATTTTTTATAATGTGTTAATATGATGAGTGTCTGATTAAACACGACGGTATTTCTTAGTAAAATTTTAAATTTCAATTTTTTGCGCGGCCACTTAACAAAAAAAAAATAGGAATTTCTTATGTAACTTCTGAAACATTGAGCATTCCTAACCTTAACATTCCAGTGTTTACTGTGACAAAATAGCTAAGTATTGACACTAGACGAAAAATTAAAAAAAGATAACTTACTACTCTTCAATAATTAAAACACGAGAGGTAACTTTGAAAGAAATTTTATTCTTACTTGGTAGCTGAATATTTTGCTACTGTAATAATACCTTTAAAGAGGTAAATATTCCTTAAAATAAAAAATTTATATTTTTATTCATTTTATAGTTATAGATTTATTTTGTTGTATAACGAATTAGCATTTATTGATTACATTTCTAATTGCTGTGTAATCTTTTTTATCACAGAAGCAATAAAATAATACAATATCCTTTTCGTTTTATCAACAACTAGCAGCCTGGCTTTGCTCTGGCATGAAGCAGTGAGAAGAAGCTTCATTTACTAGTAGAGGGTGGAACTAGTGTTTTCGAAATGTATGACATACAGTAATTCTCCTCATATTTTGGTTCAAAGTGAATTATACAAATTTTTACCAAGTTCAAAAAAGAAACTGTAGATTTTATTTAGATAGAAAACAATTGTGTTATTTTTTTACAA
This sequence comes from Nephila pilipes, assembly GCA_019974015.1. NCBI lineage: Eukaryota > Metazoa > Arthropoda > Arachnida > Araneae > Nephilidae > Nephila > Nephila pilipes. The sequence continues at coordinate 589,997 of BMAW01001739.1, read as the reverse complement.
CCTTTTATTGCAAAGATTAAGGGTAGACGTATTTTACCCTAAGCTTAAAACTCTCACATGTCCCTGCTTGGGAGTACAGAGATCTTCTTCCAAACAGGAGCATGTAAGTTTTATCGAAGTGTAGAAGCTCTAATATGCTTTTGCTATAGACGAAACTCCTGTTATTCAGGTGTACTGTCAGATAAAATTTGTCTCTTAGCTTCAGGTGTTTCGTGAACAATATTTTTTCGTTTCATCACTAGAATTTGTATCGGTATGAACGGATATCTAACTTAACTAAACTTATCTAGTTTATATAATCTTAGCTACTCTGCTGAAACTCAATGAAAAATGCCCTTTAACAATCCCTTTAGACAAAGGTGAAAACTTCGGAGATACATGCTAAAGAGAAAAATGAAACTCTTCTTTACACAAATTCAGATTACGTATTAAAAATATATTCAAATGGTTACCTCGTGATTTGAGAATGGCAATCATTCGTGATTTCAAAATTGTTATTCGAGGCTTATGCTTCTTATTTATATAATTATTAAATAAATTCTTAATATATCCTCTGCGGATGTGTGTGTATGTGTGCGAGCGTGTTGTTGGGGTGTGGATGTATATAAAGGATTTGAATTCATTTCAAAACTTACATTATATAATCATGACGTAGCTTTACAGCCATCCACTTTTTTTGTTTATCGGTATATTCGTTAGATAAGAATTAATGACTTACAGCAAATCAAATAGCTCTTTATTAAAAATGTTGTTGCTGTACTTACTATCAGAAGCATGAAAAAGCAAAAGTGCTAAGTGGCGCTTCTCACGTGCAAAGCGAAAAGAGAGTGAAGAGAGTGACCAACGTTTAAAATAGGCATTTTAAATGTCAAAATGGTGAAACCCTAGAATTCTACTGAGTTTGCTAGTATACGAGGCTTAAGATCGATCGATATATATATATATATATATATATATATATATATATA
>BMAW01001739.1:527534-574029 GCA_019974015.1 Nephila pilipes | reverse complement strand
GTAGATGTATATATATATATATATATATATATATATATATATATATATAAATGACTTAACCATTTGCGATTCTAAAATAATTTCCTGAAGGATATCGTTAAACAGTCTCTTTTCAGTAGATTGGAAATGGATAAAAAAAAAAAGAGCTTTCGGATAACATGTTATTCAAAAAAGTATAATTTCCTTTCGTAACGGCAAACAGAAAGAAAAATAATTTCTTAAAATTGACTGCTATGAAATAAAAGGAAACTGAAAATTTTCTATCTATCTCCTGATAGAAAAAAGTTGTAATGAAATTCATCCGGTTTTAGAAGAAAAGAACGTATTTTAATGCGTAGTTTTGTTCTGTTTCGTCTTAAAAATCAATTCAGAATTTTCATTTTTTCCCATCAAGCAAACATTCTCCTTTATTTCTTAGGCCTTCATTTAAGAGAAACCAACCAACTGCACCATACTTCCAAATCAGTGGTATCCATCAGTAACGTTTGTACCCTTGAAGTTTGAACCTTTGTAGTTTGCTTCAGTAAAGTATGTATCCTCGAAAATTGAAGCTTTTTTTTTATTAGTTTCCTTTATTTTTTAGGGAAAAAGTATTCAAAGACTGTAATTGACAATAAGAATTTTGTTTTGGTTTGGAAAATGATATTCTCTTTTACTCAATTCATTCAGTTGCAGTGCGTATTTTTGTGTTTTGGGAACTGACCTTGGCTTCATTAAATATTTCCTCTAATTTTTTTTAAAATCTGGTAATATTTTTCAACCCACTCCCTTTTTGTTTCAGTCTATCCATTTATTAATTTTTTCAGTAGCAATTGCAACAGTTATTAATTTTTCCAGCGTAAAATATTAGTATTTTAATATTTTTAAATGTAATTTTACTTTTTTTTTTCAAATTGCTTAAAATATTAACTGAACATCATTAGTTTACGTTACAAACCATAGCTAATATAAAACTGAATGCTTAAATGTTAGTTTATTGCATCTTTACATAAATTAATACAACTTTGAAGAAATCAACCACGAATATTGAAAAGGTTTTAAAGGCAAAAAAAGAATTTAAAAAAAAATATTAATAAGTGAATTTCACATATTTTTATTTAAACTATTTTGTAAGGGAGTTTTTGTATTTCTTCGTCTTTTTTTCCTTCTTTGAATGAAAATTTCCTTTTCATGTTTCATATTTGTTTTATACATCACAATCTCCCCTGTTCTATCTTTACTTCCAACAATTTATTCATCACAAATATAATTTCAAATTCATCCATGCGAAGAACAAATACTCCAGGTAGTACTTCAGAAATATAGGCAAAATAGACATTTATTTTATTAATCTCACCAATGATTTACGAAGTTTAGATTCTAATAGTACTAAATCCTCTTGAAAAATACCAGCTGTTGAATCTCATTTTGTCAAAGAATCAAAATACTCTTAAAATCTAACTTGCAACCTTCAACAAAATAAAGAAATAAACAACCCAACATTGAAACTATGAGCAGTTATGTATGAGATTCAATGCATATGAAAGAAAACAAGTATCTTGGAAAAAGTCTATGAATTGGTAGATATTTATAAAATTTTACTAAAAGGTAGAAGAATTTGATTGATTGAATAATTGATTAGTTTATTAACGTCGCACTAGAAGCAACATAAGAGCTACTGACGACGCCCCTCGCAATTTTGAACATGGATCAAGTGACTAGGACGACACTTGAGCTGGAACACTCTCGCCTAAATTCCACACCTCGCCTACGGGGGGACTTTGAGCCTAGACAGATTTGATGTGCATCAGCCCCAGACACATGGAGGGTCTTTAGCGGTATGAAGGCCTGAAACCACGACTCGACGAAAACAGGCCACCGGAAGTCTGCGACCATGATAACTAAACTCCTACGGTCACTGAAGATTATGTAAAAAAAAGCTGTAACATATACTTTAAAAAATTTCTCTTTAACCGTATTTTATTTAACTATATTATATCTTCTGTCACAATTGGTAAAATGCCTCTTGTTTCAAAATTCATAAAAGTGTCAATGTATAAATGAATGTAATTAAAGTATTAGAAATTAGATTTTTTTTTACTGTGAAAGTTTATACAGAAAAATTATTTTGAATGCATTCGAGAGAAATACAAGCATATTATTACAAACTGAAATAAAAGTAAAATATGTGTTTAATAAATGCTTAGAAGTAATTACAAAAAAAAATACAATGTGCACAACTATTTTATATAGAGGTTTCGAAAGAATGTTAGTGGTTGTGCCTTTTGACTGAGTAAGAATTAAAGTGAAAACTCCTGGTAATTACAGAATGAAATCAAAACAAAAAAGAAAAATATCGAAAATATTAAAATCTGTAATCCTAAGTCATTTTTGGTATTTTATCATATCATAAGTTATTCAAAAGTAATAGAAGTGGCGTTGTATTGAAACATCCAGAAATAGTATACATTCATATTTGATTTTTCAACTGAGCATTTTATGCGTCTTAGAGCCTCAAGACATTGAGAAATATCCCATACACTCTAAAGATTACATGACAGAGAAAGATCTGTATTTAAGGGGGGAAAAGCTTTCAAGTAATTCTTGAGTTTCTTATATCAGTGCATTGTTTCTGAGCAGCGTGCGATTCCATTCTCTGAATAAATATTTCCGCTTTACATATAAAAACCAGTAAACATATGACAAAAGCAATGTGAACAAAGGAGATCCATCGCAACATCCATCATACTTCCCTTATCCTTTGAAAACAACCAACTCCTGTCTCTTCTTTCTCTATGTTTTGAGTTTTTAAAAAGAAATGCGTTTTGGAGCTTTTATCATCTCCATGGAATTTATTTTAGGATGTCACGTTTGCGTAAGGATATAGTATAGCTTCGGGAAGATTAATATAACTATTCTGCAGGTTTCATTCTCAATATTTCATGAAACGATAACGTTGTTTTACTATTCCCTCATCGATATTGAGATTTACTTCATAAATCTTAAAACCTAAACGCAGGTTGCATTTGTGTATATTTTCTTATTAAATGTTTTGATGAAATTTAAGAAAGTAACGAAATGGAATGAAATATGTCAGCAAAAAACTTGAAATTATATTCCATCGGTTTAGAGCGCAAATGCATAATAAGAAAACTTCATATAAATTAATATTGTGATACTTTTCACAATAAGTTATAGTGAACCTTTTAATGTAATAAATTTCGTAGTTTTTATGTTCCCATCTTTTTCATTTACGGTAATTTGATCGAGGAATGAGACTGGTACAGCTATAAAAATTAATATTATCACTCACAGTATTCTATTCTAATAAAAATTCCATGCTTAAATTTACAAGTCTCTTAAGTACATAATATCATTAAAACTTTAATTTTTATGACTGGTTCTGTCGTTTTGTATAATTATCATACATATTTTATATTTATACGTTAATGAAAAGGACAGTTACTTTTTGTCCTTAATAGCTTTGTCTTTAAAAATTGTAATAAGTTAATGTGTAAAGAAATTTAAAAATACTTTTCTAAATCGTATACTGCACTGATTTTACATGTCTAAAATAATTCGAATTGAAATTAAAAGAGATAAAATAAATAGATCAGCAACATGGCTTGCAATATAAATGAAATTTGATAAATGCAAAAAGGGCCTATTACCAGCTTCAGAACTTTGTTTATTTTACGAAACATTTAAGTGACAATGGAAGCAAAATTAAAATTAGATAAAAAAGGTTATAAATAAAAATAGGTGACAAAAGCAGTATGGAATAATGGAAAAATGTATTTATATATATATATATATATATTGATCTAACTGTTAGGTTTCAGAGAAGTTTCTTTTCTTTTCAATAATGCTTCCATATTAAAGATCAAAAAAAAAAAAAAAAAAAAATTTAAACATCAATAATATATAACATAAAAAATAAGAAAACTCTTTTAATATCTTGAATTAATATAAAGTTTTCCTGTGATTTGTTCTCTTTCAGAATAATAGGAATTTTACTTACGCACAAAGTATGATGTTTTTATTCGCTTCTAAAGTTCAAGCGTTATGTAACAGAGTAGAGGCTTTTTAAGCATAATCATTTTGCTGGATTATTTGACAAAAAATATCATGATAAATAACAAAACTCGAAGTAATTAAATAAACTTTAGTTAACTATCTTTAATGATATTTATAGTATTTTGAATGATTTTATTGCTAATTTGAGCATTTTTTATTTCAATGTGTGAGGACTCAAAACGGATCATGACTCGGAATGACTTTATCATGACTCGGAATTATCATTTGGAAGAATATGTGAAGAGGGAAACTGTCAGTCGTTTAGAAGCAGGGCAGGCAATTAAGGTACCATCGATATGTGTCAATTATTTCAAGACAAACAGCCTACGCTATTAAAGCAAATTCAGTGCTCTGTAATTGTTTAAACTGGAACTCTTGAACTGTAAGTTGGCCTCAAAAGGTCGTGAATGTATAAGAACTGTTTCTCAAGGTCGATATATGGCAATAATTAACTTCATAACAGAAAATCTACTGATCAGCAGTTCAGAACATCCAGCCTCCACTAGAAGCGTGCATCTTGGTAAATTGTACAGAGAAGACATAACGAAACATGCCAGAAGGCCAAGAGTTTGTACTTCACGGGGTCTTCACAATATAAGAGTGATCGCTTTAATTGGTGCAAAGTAAATTTGAACTGAGGAGAAAAGGGCATTTACTTTTTACTGATGAGTCGAGGTTTATTTTAACATCCGATTCTAATGGGTTTTACAACTTAAATGTGTCAAGAATGCAAAATCTTTCTTCGAAGAAAATATAACGTGACATTTCGACAATTTTTTTTTTGTTTCTTGAAAATATTAAGGGTTGTAAGACCCTACATAACGTTTCCAACATAAGATCTATAATCAACTGAAAATAACGGGATGAGTACTAAAATTTTTATTAAGATTATCTAGAGGAGAATATGAATTTTATTGCTTATTTATGGTGTCAATACTCTTTAATGAATTCCTTGAAGGTGAAATCTTTGAGCAAATAGCGTGGTAAGCAAAATTTCATGATATGTGCTGTATAGAGCTTATGGAACATAAGAAAGACATTCTCCTTCTCGTGATATAAAAACCTTGAAAATCAAAATGCTACAGGAGTAAAATATATTTTTTTCAAAACAGAATTATCAACATTATGGCCAGTATTAAATTACTCTGTTATATATATGTGTACAAGTCAGAGGCTATCAAATTCCTTATTATATTTATGTTATATGTTTAATTTCCCCCCAAGTTATTATTTCTTAATTAATTCTCCTTATCGTGTATCATAGGTATTTTTTAGTATCAAACTACATTTTTATCTTATGAAATATTCTCACATTTTCTTCATATAGAAATATATGACGAAATATATGATATAATGTTATGTATCATTCCACCAAAATTCATAAAAGTCTAATTCTTTGATTGCATGTAAAGAAAATATTTAACATGAGGGTATAATATCCGCATAACTTACTCTATTTTAAAGAAGTATATATATATATATATCATACATATGTATTAAATATATATATATATATATTTCTTTTCCCTAAAACATTCTCTTACATTTATTTGTAAAAGGTTTAGTGTTATGGAACAGAATTGAGGCTTTTAAATATTATCACTTAACTCGAATTTTTCAACGCATTAATTTTATCATTCAATTATCATCCAAATGCAGATAAAGTTTTCTTTTACTTCAGGTCCTGTTGTCCGCTCTTTGTTTGATACGGATGATTGCACATGGCGGAAACTTTTTCACCACTCTGAACAATTCAGAAAATCACTCATAAGCAAGTTATATTTTCCATCACTTCTAAAACTAGGCGAAATTATATAATGTAAAAGAATTAAAACGTCTTATACAATGACAAGGATGCTCATGAAAGTTGAAACATATTTTCTTGACAATTCTAAAGTCTATAAAACTATTCTAAAGTTTTGAAGGGTGAAAACTATTTTTGTACAATTGCATTTTATTGTCATCGGTTGAAATCGTTATTTTGGGTCTCCCTCTGTTAATATTATATGAATAAAGCACAGATATAACAATTTCTTTCAATGTACATTTCATATATGCATTACATGTTCTTTTTATTACATTCAAATGCAAATTATTTATGTTCTTTCATCTAAACATACTAAATAATATATATCATATATAAATTTTATCAAAAAATAAGGTTTTAATTAATTAATTGCTTAAAATGTTCATTTGAGTTATGAAAAAAACCGATATAAAAATAATTCCAGTATTGATCTATTGTATCTACATTTTTTCATCCGTATTTCAAAATGGTGAAGAGCTTCCTAATTTTGAACAATTATAATTGATAACGCATTAAAATTATAAGCTTCCCCTTCAGTCTTTCATTTTACATTTCATAAAAAGCATAAATTTCTTTCCAATGTCACTGCAGTCCCCATCTTTTTTCTATATTATTTGGTTCATTTTTATTAGGAGTTTTTATAAAGTATGTATTTTTTGAGCTTATTTTTGTTACAGCATTTCAATTTTGTAAAGAAAGTTATTTATATTTTAAATTTCGTGGCCTTTAAAACAAATCACAGCGTAAAAAAAATTCCATGTAATAGACTCTAACTCTTGATACTGAACGTTGATTTTAATCGGTACTATACATTTTACTTCTTCAAATGAGTCCACGGTAATTTTTCGGAGTTTTTAATCCGAATATACAAGTAGCTGAAGCATATTACAATCCTATATCATAGTATTTAATTTTGTTTCATACTTTAGGAATGAAACGCTTAAAGTTAAGAAATTACTAATTCTACCAAATTAGACCACATTTTATTTTAAGGGAATTCTAATGAAAGACTCCGCTCGTGGCCAACTTTCTTCTCGAAGTATTTAATCACAACTAAACTCTTTCAACACGACATATCGCTTTTATGAGGATGGAACAAATTTCAACTCTAAAATCAATACAGATCAGATTTAAATTTAGAATTATTACTCTATACAGATATTAATCACATACACTGGTCTTCAAAATTAGAAAAAATTGCATATATTGTAGAATTTCATGAAAAGAATTGAACGAAATGTAAAAGTAATCCTTCGAAACACAGTTGCAAATCTTATACGTTGAATACGCAAGCATATATGTGTATGGAGATGGAACAAGTCGAAAAACAGGATTTATAAGCGCACGTGCCAAAATCTGCACTTCGTTCGCTAACACACATTTTACAGAATTTCTTGGTGTTTTTTTTACAGAAATCACTTAAATTAAAATTCAAACAGTAAACATGAGTAACCACTAACGTTCAGATGATGGAATGAGGTGTATAATTGTGGCAGTCCAGTCTCAAATGCAGATTTGCGGATAATTCGATTTAACATCCAGCGTCGTGTCGAACTGATGGAAAAAATTTAAGAATAACGGATACGTCGAGAGAGAAAGCCTGGACATGGTCACCCAAGAGCCAAAACGGCCAGAGAAAATCACCATCTGTCCATTATAGTGAAGCGTAACATGGATGCTGCAGATTCTCATGTCTCTCGTGAGTTGTATGCGTCCACGTGGATCCGAGTTTCAAGGGTGACTGTTTCCAGAAGACTTCATGAGAGAGGGCTATTTACAAGAAGACCTGTTGTTTGCATCCCGCTCAGTTCTGAGGACAGGAGAGTCCTCTTAAAATGCTTCAGAGAGAATAGAGATTGGAGCATGGATCAAAGGGCGACCGTTCTCTGCACTGATGAATCTCGGTTCAGCTTAACCGGTGATTTTCGCCATAATTTCATATGGAGAGAAGCAGGGACCCTCTACCTGTCCTCCAATGTCCTAGAAATCAATCATTACGGCAGGGAAGGCTTGGTGGTCAGGGCGGCAGGTCCGCACTTACCTCCATGTCTTTGAAAGAGGCGCTGTGACTGATGAGAGGTATAGGGAAGACGTCTTGGAACCCTGTATCCGCCTTTTTAGGGTTCCAATAGGTTCTTATTTCCTTTTAATGGATGACAATGCGAGATCACATAGAGCTCGTCTGCTCGACTAATTTCTGGAACGTGAGGATATTCATCGGATGTATTGGCCAGCCAGATCTCCAGACTTTAATCCTATAGAGCATGCCTCGGACGCTCTTTTGAGGGCAATTGCAATTCTTAAGCCACTTCCGAGAACCATCCAAGACTTGAAAAGAGCGTTGCTAAACGAGTAGGACCAATTGCCACAGGAAATCATAAATTCCCTTATTTTCTGCATAAAATCACGTCGTGAGGCCTATATATCTGTGAGAGGGGATTATAACCCCTATAAAGCCATTTTTTGTTCTATTATGTAACTGCTGTTTCATATCTTGCGACTCTGATGAGCTTTAAGTACGTTAATGCGTGTGTATCATAACTGTTGAGTGGTTATATTTTTGCATATTATCAACCTTTTTTTCAAAAATAATTTCATTAAATTCTGTCCAGTAGTTCTAGAGATAATCAACTAAATCGGAAAATTCTCATAATTTTGAACATCAGTGTAATCAACGATATGCTCGTTAACTGGATTTGATTTAGAATAAAGTGTATTAAAGCTTTTACAGACATCTTTTTTACTCATTACTTTCAAATAATATTAAAAAAAATAATATAATAAAAAATACCATTTATATATGATTGAAAATTGCCTATTTTTCTTTTCGGTATTGCTGTAACCATGATCATATAATCAAATTTGAGCGCATGACGAAACAAAAACTGAATCTCTGTGGTCCATTCTAAGTTCACATTTGAATTAATTAATTCCAAAAAAATGTGGGAAATAAAGCCTTTTTTTCATTACCAAACTCATATTTTTGAAATTTAATAAAAAAATGCTAATACATACAATTGAACTTTTTCATGCTCGAAACACATTTTTACTGACACATTAGTAGATATAGACGATTTTTACAAAATATCCGAAGTAAGAAATACTACCCAAAAGCTTAACCCTCTCTCTGACGAATCATGAAAAAATCGAGGAAAAAATCCTTCTATGAATTGATATATATAAATTATTGTTAATATGCATATCTCCTCAATTCAGAAGCATCTTGCACTTTTAAGCTTTTCTTTGTTGGTGGATCCCGCAATGCACTTGGTCTGCGTTTCATTTTGCACAAATTTCTATCTAATTTCCATAACATCGAACAATTTACGTCGCAAACATTTAGCATAATCAGGAAATTTCAGAAGTACCACCGTTTATGTCGTAACTAATGTATATATAGACTTAATAATAAATCCATGAGATCTACTCCACCCATATTTTATTATACATTTCTATGGAAGCAGGTATCGGAATTTCGATAATAAGTTTCTCTTGCTTGCTACAACGCTTAGCTGATCCTACAGAACCTGCTCCAAGAAATGTTGAGACTGCATGAACAGCTGAGTTGTCGAACCATATTGTTATTATTATATTTTCCTTACTTGTAGTAATGGAAAATGTTACTCTTGGATCATGTTTCATTTCACTGATTTGTTTCATTTTATTTGAAGCTTCTTGTAAACTTATTTGTACCTCTTGTAAATATTTTCCATTCAACAAGTTTTATCAAAAGATGAATTGTTGTGAATAAATTGTCAAAAAATATTTTGAGATTTTTATACGTTATAAGTTTACAAAACCTCAATAAAATACCTCCAACTGTTCCAAATTCTTTACGAAATTCCTGAGATACTGCATTTGTACCTTGATAAATTTCAAAGGCATAAACATAGCGAGAAATTCTATCGAACACCCAGGAATTTATTCCCCATGGATGGGGTCCATCTCTTATGTATCATTTGATGGTTGATCTTCCTTTGAACCGAATCATCATTTAATCCACTGAAAATACTCTTCCAAATGGCAGCAGCCAGCAAACACTCTACAAAAGTGGTCTTATACTGATCTGATTTTACACAGCTTATTTTAACAGTCGTGAGATGCATTACTTGTGACAAAAATAATATTTAATTAAATTTTTAACAAAGTTAGATTTATATTTATTTATTTTATGTTAAAAACAATAATACAAATCTATTTTTAAGGAATTTATAGTATAACCCCTTGTTACTTTAAACTTCATACGAGGCGTTTCCAATAGATATGAAGTTTATTTTAGAAGGAAACAATTTTAATGGAAATATATGGCACATATATGCCTTTTAACTGGGAAAATTTTTTTACTTACCACATTTGGAAGTGTATTACAGTAGCAAACAAATGATGTTAATTCTTCATTCACTTTTTTCCCAATATCGATGATTTCAAATTATTAAGACTGGTGTTGCGAGCTGTTATGGTATACTAAAACGATTTGAGGCCCCATTTAAGGCTTAAATAGATAAGAGATGACACTAAAGCTAGAAAATAGGGGGGCGGGTAATTTAAATCACTGTTTCTTTGAATTATTTTAAAATCCTTATATGAGGTCCAGGGGAGTGAGATGGTTAAGGCATCATAATTTCTAGTTTTGCGAATTATTTAGTTGAAGTCTGAACAATTTTCCAATTTTCAATATAAGGTTTTATCATTCTATTTAACTTTTGCTGCTGATATCTTACCTCTGAGTAGAGAATATAGTAAATTTATTTACTTAATATAGGAACTGTTGTTAGTTTTTGGTACGTTTTGTCTAAATTCTGCTTTTATACAAATTCTAAATATTTAAAGCCCAAACTCTATAATTTTACATTATGGTAATATGAATAATCAGTAAAGGATCTTATCTTTAAAATATATATGCGGCAGAAAAATATTTAAGAAGGATTTTATAAAGAATTTGCAAATTTATATTATTTTTTTCAATAATATTCCTTATAAGCAAATAATGGAAGTTTAATAGTAAAATTATACATTTGAATAAATAGTATTGTTTTTATCAGGAACACAAAGTAAAACTGAATTATAATAATCATAAAAGTCCCTACTATTTTCTTATAAAAAGATTAATTTTTAACCAAATAAAAATTAGTGCATTTTCATGTACAAACAATTACATTAAATTATGTATCCTACTCTAGCATTTAAGACTTCAAACTTTGTGTAGTTAAACAAATTAGCAGTATTACACAAAATGAAGCGGCAATTTAGTATAAACTGGCCCGCAAATGAAGTCTTAAGATTTCACCAAATGTTTCCTGGCATTAAACATCTGAAAGTGCCACAGGTATTTTATTCTGAATTCTTTCTTTTCTCAGCTAAATATTTCAAAAATAGAAATATTTGAAATTAAAAAGATCATATTGAGACTAATGCTGTGAGAAACATATGTATTCATAGTTAATAGGAAAATGTAAATAAACTATACTTTTTAATCACATTTATAACTTGGCAAATATAAAATGATTTTATTTTTATAGTAATATTTTTATTTTCTTTTAAAAGAGAAAAATAGTGACAAATAGCTGGTGACTTACACCACTTAATTTCAAAGTAAATTAATAATCTGGAAACTATTTTTTAAAATTAATTATAAATCTTAATTTTGTGTATATTTATTATACTTCATTGCAATTGTATATTTTTATTCGTCTTTTTTCTAAAAGGATGAGAAAATCTATCTGGCATTTTCGAAGCAACCAACGAAATACTTTTTGAATTATAATGTACTTTTCTATCGAATCATTTGTGACAGAACGTTTGCAGACTTTACTTACTTAGTACTAAGCGTTAATCTGACAGATTAATTTCGTATTTTTTTTTGCCTAAAAGAATTATTTTTAGCATTTTAGACTGAAACGATTTTACGTCTGAATAAAATGCACATATTTCTGTGCATTTAAAACGATATGTATATAAGAATTTACTGAAACATAACTAGAAATTTTCAAATTAATCCAAAAATGTAATTTAAGTAGATAGAAACATATCGCATATTACCATTTATACATAATGGCTTACAGATAAAACTTCAATAAACTCATAACGAATTTAAAGCTTAAATAACATTAGAACAATCAATGAGATAATGAACCAAAGAATAAATGAATGTGAATAATGAGAATATTTACTTATTTCAAAATCCTGTAAAACGTTTAAGTAAGTAAATTTTGAAAGATTGTCATTCAAATCAATCTGATGCTTAAATTGACGAGAAAATTTTTCAATGGTTGTTATCCAAATCGATATGACGCTCCTCAAATCAATCAAAAATTATAGCCCTCATAAAGTTTTAAAATGATTGCATAAGGGTATTATGAAATACGAGGAAGCGGGAGGGTTTGAATTTCATTTAATGTTGCAGAATATGCTAAAGCCATTTTTATTCAGTAAGTAATTTTTTGAACTACGATGCGTAATCTGAATGCTACTTTAAGAATCCGAAACATTTAAGAGAACAGTCTCGTATAAATTTATATAATACTTCGTTTTTTGATTACCTTCTAAAGATATGCACTAGTCTTAAGATATTCTATGTGCATGTTTCAATCCTTTAAAAGAACTCAAGGCATCAATCTTCTTTTGGATGATATAACTTTCTTTTTTTCTTAATTTAGATCCTGACATCTTTTCGAACTAAGCTGAACTCTCAAGCAGAATTTGAAGCTCAATATTTTAGAAACTTTTTTTTCCATGAAATGCATCAATAGCTAGCATATGCGAATAAAATTTCCAATATATATCAAAAAGAGCGATGACGAAGTTTAATAGTCAGAAACCGTCAGCGTTTTTGTATTTTTCCAAGTAATATTCGCTTTAAAATACCATTTTGGATATTGTTTGGAAGTTATTGTGATTTTCGAAAACAAGCTGTCGTATAAGTAGAAGAATAAATCAATATAATAAATGATTTAGTATTTGAGACTAATAAAGTTTTTGAACTATTACCAATTCTCCAAAAAACGTTAATCTAATGTCAATTGAACAAAACATTCAATATGAAAATTCATTTAAAATTATTTTTATTCATGAATATCGAAAGTAAAACATATTTCGAGAAATGTTTACTTATACGAGTTTTTGTATTGACTATTAAAGTAAAATAGTATAAATGAAAATTAATTATTTAACGCCCAACTATTAAAAAGAAAATATATCCTAGTTTAGTTAAACTATCGTTTAATGTATCTGACATTTCTCTTTAACATGATATTAACTGCACACATTCATTTATATTTAATTTGACGTTATTTGTCTCATTTCAAGAGGTTTTATGATTATAATTCCCTTAGTCTTTAAATTTTCATCCAAGTTATAATGTTTAAGCATATTTTTTAATCAGTCTCTTTTATAAAATATGCAATATTATTCAAAACTCTGAAGAGCAGAAAAATAATATGTTCTGCGGTAAAACCTTTGATAAAGGCATTTATGTAATTTACAAGATAATTGCTATACACAAATTAACAGTTAACAGATAAATTTAATAAAATCTTCTAAATTAATGTAATTGAAAAGAACTAGTCTCTGGAATTCTGATTGTTCTAAGTCTACATGATTAATGATATTACAATACTGTAGTTGTGATGGTTGGATACGAGGAAACAGTTTAAAAACACACACTAAACAAACGTCATACCAAAGTAAGGGACAGTATTTAAATAAAATTAAACTTCCATTTTTGGTTTTCCTTAATTCTTTTCTGTTTTTCTTTAGATTTGTCCTGTTTTATGGCTACCTTTTTTTATTTAATTAAGTTGTAATTTTTACTAATGGCTTTTACCTTTTTCGAATAAAAAATGTGTTTAATTTAATTTCAGTAAATTAATTTGTGTTTTTCTTTGTAACATTTTGTATCTTCTTAGTTGAGAATAAGATTTTAATATGATTGATTGGATTATTTTGATAATTTACTGATTTTTCAACTATTTTTGAAGAATTTGTAGTTTTTTTTTTAGTTTTAATAAATTTGTTACATTTGTTCTTAGAGGTTATAATTTGGTATATATTTGTGTAATTTCAAAATATATCCAATTGCAATATACACATTCTTACACCAACACACACATATATATATATAATATATGTGTGTGTATGTCATAAAAGGAAATAAATACCTCTTATTATATATATATATATATATATATATATATATATATATATACACACATATATAATATGTGTGTTGTATTTATTTCCTGTTATCATACTTTTTCATATAGTAATGACTAATAGTAGCTAAGAGAAAGCATTATTTTCTACAAAATATGAATACACATGGAACATAAGACCTCCTGTAAAATGTTCTGGTTACTTTAAATCTTATTCATTCGCAAATCATTACATTAAATCAATTTTTCAGAACATATTTTGATACGAAAAATGGATTTAGAAACACTAATACCAAGTGTTGACAAACGGCATTTTCAAATTTTAAATTTTCTTTGTAAAAAATAACATTCTTTATCTTAAAATTATTATTTAATCAAGATTCATTTTTCGTTAGTAAATATAAAATTAAAACTAGTTTAAACTAGTTCTCATCACATTTACTGGAAGTAGTTAAGATTAGCTTGCCAGAGAGCCGCTTTTAATTATGCTACTAATTCCGTTAGCGGAATAGTCCGAGAATAAGCAGCTGAATTAAAACTATACGATGCTTAAATGAATAATGAAAGTTTAATTTTTTTGTCATATACTTTTTATTTATTCACTTACTACGCACGAGAAATTTAGAAGCTAAATGCACTTTTTCTGAAAATTCATCGGTTCCAATTGTGTTTCATAAAACATCAAAGAGTTTGGACATTGACCCTCATACATATTAATGGATAAAGTTTGATTAAACAACTTAATATTTTAAATCGGGAAGAGAAACAAGATTTTATTTTGATTATTTATCACTATATTAATCACTGTCAAAGATCATAAAAGAAACATATTTCGCATGACGATTTATGGCTTTTAACATATTATACCTAACAAAACAATTTTTCATGTTGGTGCAAAAATTTTCTTCGTTATAATTGTTGCTAACTTCAAGTGGAGATCAAAACTGGAAAACATCAAACAAATATATGTAAAAGTTTATCTTAAACTGTCACAAATGTTTAAGTTAAGTTTAAATGAAGTATCAATTTTAATTAAAAGAAGTCATAAAACAAAAATAGTGACATAAAATATGACGAAAAATTATAATTTTTAATGCAATTATAAGAAAATAAATTGCTTAGAAATATAATGTTTCCTTAAAGTTCTTAAATTAAACCAGCTGCATTGTTTATGGGAGAAGAAATTTTTTAAAAATGAAATTTCCAATCTTTGACACATTTTTTTAAATATTTTTTTTAATTTCATTTAATTAAGAATCTAAAATCTTTTTCACACTAAGGTAAGAAATTTAAAATTTTCTTTCTTAATGATGCCTCAGAACCATTAGTAAAGCTAAAAAAATATCGCATTTTGACAATTAATATTCATTTTTTAAGTTTCCTTAAAGGACCAGAAAAAAAAGAAATCGAAAATCAATAGTTAGAGGGAGAACTCGGAGAATAATAAATTTTAATTAAAAGTTTCGGAAGTTTTTTATTGCTTTTATTATTGCTTTGTTTTTATGGTGTTCAGCCTATGAAATATTTCAAATGCATTTCATTAGCATAAGTAAAAGAAATCAAAGTAGAATTAATTATTCCTCTAATGAAATTTGTAATAAATAGTTTTGCACTATATTTTTTGGAATATTTTAATTTAAAGTTTTTATCATAGTACTCAATCAATCATTTTTGTCACAAAAGTTTACTTCACTAATATTCAAACGAGAGAAAATAGCAACACAGCAATTATTTACTTTATAGGAAGGCAAAACTTATAAACATTGCAGCTGTTTTTAAACTTGGGTAGAAATTACATCATTTAATGTAAACAATTGCTTAAGCTATAGAATAACTTTTGTCATTTTGTAGAAAAAAATTATTTAATTTCATATATACCTGATCTAGAAGCAATGTTAATACTATGCTCATGATCGTAAATTTTGAGCCACGCTCAAGTGACAAGAACGACTGCTGAGAAAAGGACTCGCACCATTATTTTTAATATAACTACACGTCAAGACTTTAACGATTTTAACGTACCCACACTATTATTCAATTGAGTATGAGTAATACATAATATATATATATATATATATATATATATATATACGAGTATGAATATATACATATACATATATATATAATTTTGATGTTCATTTCTGATGTCACTTTGTGACATTGGCTATTCGCGGTTTCTCTTCACTAACCTTGGGGACTTTCAATTGAGATTGATTGCTTTCACTAAACAACCTTTGCCCAACCAAAACTGAAACGTGATGCATAAAGTAGTATGTAAAGCAGTTAGGAATGAAGTGAAGTATTAGGAATTCACCTTTTTGCTGAAAGGGCGTTGCTGTTATACCCATTATAAATTTAGTTAAAAAATAAAAAATGGAATAACCAAATGACAGTTATATTTAAATTATTTTTTGTGCTTATAATTCATGTTAGTAAAGTTACAAGACTTTTTATTTTGGAATCAGTTTGATGAGACAAATGTACCCTGCTACGTTTCTGTATAATATATATATATATATACTTTTGCTCACAAATATATGTAGACCCAAATATAGGGAACATTTTTCCAGCAAATGTTTTCATACTTGGAAATTTTTCAGCAGACAAAAATTAATACAACTCAATTAATGTCACAGCATTAAACATTTCTTTTACAATGTGATAGAACTGTTACGTCACTAATTTCAAGTTGTAACTTTTCAGGTGTTGTATCAATATCAACAGAGATGGGATAAATGAGCGAATTGAATTTAGGCTGTATTTTCGTAAATCCTGAAATCTACTCATGATCCTATCCTCAAAACTCTACGAAAAATCCCTAATCTCAGTAGCAACACTTTTAAACATTTTTAATGGGTGTTCTTTTACTGACGTTGTATGTGTGGATTTTTTCTCACATTTTAAAGCGCTTAATTGAGCTGAACTTTTCTATATACGATTATTTTGGTTGACAATATGATATTTTAATTATAATTAATAAAAAAGTGATTAAAACTAATTTTTAAAGAATGAAATTTTACACCAAATTTCTTGCCAAGTCACCAAATCCGTCGTTTAATAAATCATCTTTTGCTTGAATTTTAATTACATATAGGTGGTATAATATTCAATTTCATAATTTATATTTATTATAAATTATTTTATAATTTATTTTGCTTGAATTTTAATTACATTTAGCGTAATATATATTCAATTTAATAGCATAATTTGTTGTTTGCTTTAATTTTAATTACATGTAGCTTAAGTGAGCTAAAAAAATTACATGTATTTATTTTAGGTATTAAATTTAATAAACATCACATATAATAACAGAATAAATTATTAAAACTAATTATTGAATAATTTTAATTTTTCTCAATGTTTCTTTTTGCTCTTAAAATGTAAGGCAAAAAATTATGTTAGGAAAAGTTTGAATTACTTTTAGAATTATATACAAAAATGCAATTAAAAGTAATATTTCCGAAATATATTAAATTACTTGTAACGATCACTTCTTTTTCCATTAAAAGAAAAACTCTCTCTACCTCTACCCTAAAAAAAGTATCTTTATTATGCGATTTGGTGCTATGAATAAGCCATAAGGTACTGAAACTTTCTTCAGTCGCTATTCGTATTCAGTACTGAACAACAATTTTATCAAAAAACTGATTCGGAGTGAAATCAAATAAATTCGCCTTTTATATATGTTATTAAGAAATATCCTTAAACAGAAGCACCGAATTACATCACAGGTGCAACTGACAGGTTAGTTTCGAGAAGTATGATCAAGTGGCTTTAACCATCAGCTTTATGATTATAAATAATACAACATACCGGAAATGAGCAAACACAGAAGAGGTATTGCTACTTTAACTGAAGACATAAATGCTTCGTAAACAATTCGCTCCATCAAAACTGAAATAGAAAAATGGCACTTTCGTCCTAAGACTTTATGTCTTTTATATCATGTAACATAAACTTTGTTTAAGATAATTTTTGCATGTTAAATAAACCTCTTTCATCAAAAAAAATTGAATTTCAAGCAAGTTTATTAAATAATTGGAAGGTCGTAAATAAAAATGAACAGATGTATAAGCAATTGCAACAAAAATAACTAAAACCTAAAAGATATTGAAAAAATAATACCTTATAAAATATTGAAACTTGTAACAATTTTTTAATCAATTATTAATTATTTGTAATGTAAGTATTGAAAACATTAGTCACCGTTCTACAGTTAATAGGTACAAATCAAAATTAGGAGTTAAAAAGGTATGGAGGAATTTTACAATCTTCATTTTGTAAACTATATTTCCCTGTATAAAGCCTTCATTCTGTTGATAACTTCTCTAACACTACTAGTAGCTTTAATGAAAGTATTATTATTAATCAGGTATTTATTAGTCATAGTAGCAAAATGGGTTTTCAAATAATAGCATAGTTACCTGGGATTGTATAAATAAAGCAAGTATAATGAACTTATTTTCACATTTTGTTAAAGAAATTTTTATATGTGTGAACTTAAGGCTCTCGTTTGTCTCAAAATTCAATTTTTTCTCTTTTCATTAGTACAATATTTATAATTCTTAAATATTTCGATAAGAAAATTATAAATAATAGCCATATTTGTTAAAAAATTATCAATATTTTCATTAATGTTTTTAATATAATAATTATCATTAGAAATTATAAACCTGAAAAATATACTTTTATTCATAATCTTTCTTTTTATCCGTAACAATATTAACCTTAATAACCTGTTTCCAAATGTTGGTCTTTTCATTTATATATTCTTTAAAATACTTAAAATTACATTCATCACTGTACTATAAGTCTTTACAGTTATTATGAATATAAATAAATTTTCCATATTATTATTGAATTTATTTATTTTTAATATTAGCATTGTTAACTTAAACTTATTTTTATGCTTATTAAAAATGTTGTTTAAATTAATTAATTGTCAAAAATTTTACCATAAATTTATATATATTCAAGTAGTCCAGCATTCAATTTTCGAGCAATTTTCAATTTTTGATTATCATTATTATTATCAACAACATTATATTAATGTTCATATATCTTTAACAACATATAATCAAATGCATATTATAATCATATTTTTATTAAAATGTAAAAGAGTAAGACCATATGAGTATACAAATATATTACTGAAAGTCTCCTCATATAGTAGTTTATATACGATAACCTTTTAACGTCAGATACTATCTTAATACATATGTGTGACAAACTTATAATACCAATAAAGTAGATAAAAAGAAATGAAATAACAAAGAAATAAAAATAGATAAAATTTGAAAAAAAATTAAAAAATGTTTAATAATTTTAAAGGCATTAAAGCAGAAAAGTGTATATAGAATGATATAAAATGCTTCAGTCTCTTAAGCTGTATTATTCTAGAATTATAAGTCTAACTATCTCCATATACAAATTTTATTATTAAAAGGTGGTTAAAAACCAAAAACATAGTGATGTTCAGGTCCATCCAGGTGATGGTGTCCAGGGATATAAGAGATGAGAAGTGATTATTCACAAATAACCTTTGCTTATCGAACGTAGGACGAAAGCATTTATAAGTTGCTAAAAGACAAATACAGTTATAACTACTAAAATACTACAATCAGGTTCTAGCAACCTTGCATATAAGAAAATATATAATTCCCATGCGAAACCAATTCTCAAATTTTAGGTTTAAGCTTGAAAAACCTACAGCAGACTTCCGAAGTCTGTTTCCGATGTCTTCCAAGCCGCGTCACCATCTAAAGGCTCTCTAAGTCATCCTTGTAGCTTTCCAGTCACGTCCTTCCAGCCAAGACAATCAAGTACGCTTACGATGGATTCCAAGATCCGTCTCGCCGTTCTCTTTCACCTGCACCATCTGCATGAATACGATAGACATAATTAATACAACTCAGAAAAGTGAAACTAAATATATATATATAGTGTTTCACTATTCTGAATTGTATTAATTACGTCTATCGTATTCATAGCATTTATTTATTTTTCTAAATATTTACTGTATAAGTTTTACAAAGATAAGAGTTAACTAAAAAGGAAATGAACTGTAACTCTGTCCGTTTATTTCGGAATTTATATGAATTTTGTAATCCAAACATTTTATTGCAATGTATAATGAACACTAAATAATATTTAATGGTTGACATAACTGGTTAATTATATATCACTTTTCTAATGAAATTTATTAAAATTATTATAAAGAAAATAATTTGCCATATTTATGCAGAAACGTCTGAACAGTTTAATTCAGGTGTAATTAATCTTCTTTTCCTGTTTCCTCTTTTATAAATGTTTGATTACCTAGGCAGAAAATAAATGGGATTATTACGAAAATTCCTTTTCATTGGAAATTGAAAATGTTAAATAAACAAATAAATGATTCCTTAATGCGTTTTTGCGAACTAGGAAATTAATTGTATGGTTCCTAATTTCAATATTGAAGCGAAATGGGATAAGACGATTGGGATTATTTTCATAATAAATAACAGGTGAATAATTTTTGTAAGAAATATACTTAAGTACTTTAAAATGAGGATGCATGGACCGTAAATAATAGAATCATAAATAATTCGAATGCCTTTTCATTTATGTTTCTCAAATAACTTTGACTTCATTTGGCTTAAAATCGTTTTCTTTGCATTAATTCAAATATTTTTAAGGGAATAGTAATGGAATTTTATTGTTTCTTTGCATTAGCTATATTTACGGAAATTTTGAGAATTGCACAATTTATGGTATTATCAAAAGAAAATTGAATATTTTTAGCTTACATGTATTTTACATGTATCATGAAAATTGAATATCTTAACTTGAATTTTATTTTTATTCAAGCAGTTTTTAGATTGTTAGAAATGAAAAATAACAATATGAACCTGAAAGTGCAAGCAAAATTGTAAATCTGAACTATGAAAGCCTTCGAGAGGTATACAAGTGTGAAATTTAAATTTCGAAGTTAAGAAATATATTTTTGAATTCAATGGGTCTTATAGCTATCATGTTATCAGATCATCATTTTAAAATTTAAAATGTTATTTTCTTTAAACACAATAATATATAAAATCATTATTCGAATCTTTTAAAGAAAATAATCGGATAGTTCTCTAGTGTTTGAACTAAACTTAAGATACCTCTTCTTTGTGCATAAAAAACAATCTTAGTATTTTGCATCCCAAATGAAATTTTGTAATTGAGTAACAATATCATCTACTTTTAAAATAACTAATTATTTGAAATCCACTTAACTTTAGGAGTAATAATTCGAATAGCATAAGAGAGAAGTGTTTTTCTAGAATTTGTAAATAGTTATTGATTTTTTAATTAACTTCTTTAATTTTCAAAATAGTGCTGCTTTATTTATTTTTAAGTGAGGAAAATAAAATGGAATAACTTATAAATGTCAAGCAATAATGTAAATATTTGCTTGGCTTAAATTGAATTATTCAAAAGATAGATTAAGCGAATAGATGAGGATACCGATTACGTTCATATTAATTCATACGGTCTATATAGAAGGAGAGTAAAACTGTATATTATTTGAGTTTCACTAATTATTTGGAATTGCACTCGTTATTCGGACTGCTAAAAATTGATTTTCGCTCAAATAAGAATGTAATGAAATATAATTTGCCAATAAATTTAAATACAACAAACTCCCAATTAATTCGCTTTTTTCACAAGACATTTATTATAAAACTATTTTGCATATTTGAGTCTAAGAAATCAGAAATCCCTTAATGCTAATGAAATTGCTTTATGTTTCAAACATGTATTAATTAAGTGTATAGTCTTTATTTACTTATCTTCAAAAATATTTTTTTCAGAAAAAATAAAACGAAACAAAATGTAGGTTTAAAATTATTAAATAAAATTGTACTTTATTATTACTAATTCTAAGAAGCTTTCACTATGGAAATAAATTACTTAAAGGGTTAAGAAAATATATGCTTGCGAATAATAAAATTAGAATATTCAAAAAGATACAATATAATATGAAATTGATATATATTTCTGAATTCAATTCAACAGAGACAAAAATTTATTTCATCTTTATTGCTACTGGACATATTTACTCACTCGAAACAGTCATTGCAAGCAATAAGAGCTTAATATACTTGTACATTTAAATATTGTTCCATTACCAACAAAAGAATATTCATTCAAAGATATATAAAAATGTTCTATTAATAGCATTTTTTTAACTTTAAGAAAGAGACAGGATGGTAAAAGGTAGTCTATTAAAAATAGAGGAGCTAAAGTGAGATTATTTGTCTTATTTTTTAAATATATTTCTAAATTTAAATATTTTATAATGTGGAATTTATTCAGCTTCCAATTAAAACAGCTTTAATTGTTTTTTTAATTAATCTATTGAAAACAGCTGAACGGGAAAATTTTGACAGGAAAATAGACAACAGTTAAACCGACGTAGATATTGGTGGACTCTACCACACAAATTCATTACACATAATCGGTTTTTTTCTTAAATTAAATTCTTAAGAGTGTATAATCTGTATACACAATTGTATTTTCCTACATGTACTACGTATCACTGCATGTTTATATTTCAACTAGATTAAGTTTTACTTATTTATTTTCTTGGAATGCTAATAATCTTTCAAATACCATAAAACTTCATAAAGTCGGATTAATTGAGACCATAGCTTGCCTGGAATATCGGAAATCTGAGAAAACCTGAGAATAGGAAAACATTCTTACAGGAAATTATCTTTATTATGAAGAAATGGATGATGAATAATATTTGTTGAAGAAAGGGACATCTATTTTATTGAAACTGAGCTTAAAGTTTTTTTACTGCATGTTCTATTTAGACAAGTAGCACCGTAAGCCATTTGTCCCGTGGTAATAAGAGGAGCTTCTAGTTTTTGTTGGCTTTGCACAAAATATTTATAAAGTCTCTCGCTTTCTCTCCCATCCCCATCGCACTTTCCTTTCAAGCATTCGTTTCTTCGAAGATTTCAGTTAAAGATTAAAATATTTCAAAATATGTAGATGAAGGAAACAAGTATTGTTATAGAAATTTGAAAATAACTTCTCAAATTAAAAGAAAATTTGTTCTCGCTGATTGATCTAGGTTACTTGGAAGTCTGTGGTAAAGTTGTCCTATATACTTAACGTTGTTCTACTGTACAAACAATCTAATGTATAAAATGATACCAACTTTAAATAACAAACTGAATTAAGACAAACGTTTCCACAATAAGAACTCAAATTAACATTCAAATGATAAAAATTAAGCTGCATAATAAAATATTAAAATAGATTTAAGAAATTGTTAAAGTTAGCAACAGTATTGTGTTAAAATATGAACACTTAAACGAGCATCTGTAATTACTTGTAAGGTTATACAAGATTAGCTGGTGTACCATTTGATTCGGATTCGAGTCCAGATTTGGTTTCAACTAAAGTGTTGTAAAAAAGTGTGTAACCTTAGTGACAACTAAAGTGTTATTTTTTATAGCTTTAATTTGGCATCTAATGATTACTATTTTCCTGCACAATACAACTTACAACTCTTATTGTTATTTTATGCAGAATTACACTCAATTCTAAGACAGAAAAAATAATCTCTTAAAAACATATTTACATACTTCATTTTGCCTTTCATTTAAAATAATGTATTTGTCCTTATCTGAAAGGAAAATGAAATATTTTTTTTTGGAAGAGAACACTAATATTGCTTTAAGTATTCATGCTCTAAGCTAAGACCTGAGAAAAATATACGCATTCTTCTACAAAAGATTTTGTACAGTCATACACGAATCTGACAACTTAAAATAAATTCCTCAGCAGAGTTAAAACAAAATATACATTTACTTTAAAAATCTGGAATGTGAGAAAAAAGATAGAATTTAGTTGTTTCAGAGAATTAAAGGAAGATGAAGGATGCTGTGGAAGTTCATGTTGCTTTTTGTTTTACAAGCTTACTTGTCTTTGTATAATAAAGTGAAAATAATTATTCTAATACACAGAACTGTACGCTGTTGAGGAACAGTATATCTGAAAAGATAGGATTTCCTTTCTTTCTTATTTCTTAGATTAAATATAAGATTTTGGTTTTGCATAATCTTAAGCATGGAGGACATATATTCTTAGCATACTAAAATATCCAAAAATGTCAATGAAGCCCATTTGGACAAAGGTGGGAATATCGGAATAATAATTCTGTTTCCTGTAATTAATTACAGATTTACATCAATTTAAATATTGTTTCATATGATATGTTGGAATTCGGAAGAAGTTCGGTGCAGTTATCAATTTTGGGATTTAGGAATACTTAATTATTATTTTTTTTTAAATCCCTTTTGCTTACTTCTTCTTCAGTGACGATACACGCCAAATTATATAGTTAGAAATGGAATTTCAAGGGTTGTAACTTTATAAAAAGTAAAATCCAGGTTCAAACATTCAACATCATTTCTCTTTCTCACCATGGCGACAAATGTATTTATGTTTACAAATATTTTCAAAAACATTTCACATTTACGAGTAGTATTTTCACCAAGAATACAATTGTTTTGTTATAATAGTTTACTTTTCAGACATTAATTAATTCTACACTACGTCACAAATTAAGGATTATTCTTAAGGAAAATCACATTTTTATTTAGAAATGAGAACTGTAAAATGACGTTGTTTATATTTATGTTTTATAAAATTCATCACTATTATTATCAGTTACTTGCAATTCATTGAATTGTCAAATAGCAATGGTGAATATAATCTGTAAAATAAAGTAAAGAAATGCAATTGTTTTAATTCTTTCTTAAATTATAAAAACTAAATTGAATACAGAGATCATGTATCCAATTTAGTTTTATAAAAAATGTATTTACGTTTGATTTTATTTAATTATGAAACTGCTGCAAATAACTAAAAAAACTCTAGATTTCCATTAGTGTTACTTTTCGATATTCCACTACTAATATTTAATTTGATTTTGTGCTTACCATCCAAATTTTTTGATATTTCAGACTTCTTAATTATTTATTTATTACTTATTTTATTTAATTATTTAATTTAGCATTTCAAATTGGAAAAAAAATACATCAAAAAATTTCCTTCTCAAGCGTTTTATGAGATTTAAATTATTAATTTACAGAATTATTTAGTTCTTTTATTTACAGTTATCAAAAGTGAAAGTGATACACTAATCGGTTTGTTCTTAATACTTTAGATTAAATGGCTACACATGCGTTAATTTTTCGATACATGATTAAATTATGTCAGGTTCTCAAATTTTTAAATTTATTTGATACCAAATCAAAAAATTGAAATGTATATTTCAATAATATTATTTTATTAAAATCGATAATGAAAAATGTTTTTATTAATTAATTTTGTTTAAATTTAAGATTTGAAATGTAATGATTAGTATATGTAAATGATATATTTCGTAAGAATAATGAAAATTAGTTAAAGTTATCTTACCGAAAGCCATCTATAAAATAAGATACTTTTATTCACTGTACAAATCATGAGATAGCGATATACAAATATTTATATAGAATAGCATCATGTAAGAAATTAATATAAGAACAACGCATTGTTAGGGATTTTATTTGTATTCAAATGAAGTTTTCTGACTTGATTATGGCAAGAGAATGAAGTACTTACTACAGACTAGTACAGATTCTTAACTCAAAATGCTAGTTGGAGCTAGACATATAGAGTATTTTACTCCAGAAACTAATAAGAAATTAAACAACAGACATCTATCCTCTGTACATAGTGTGCGTTTTGAACAGAGTGTACCAAGAATTACCTTCCGACGTGGACAATGTTTCCATAATGTCCGAGATCAGCGATATCTGCGTAGAGTATTCAGCGTTATCAGACATGCAACACTGGGTCAAATAATAGAAGCAAACAATATGGAACGTTCGCCATATGTGTTCATGATGACAATGCAACGAAATTTGGTGTAGATGGGATATGGCAGCCCAATACCGGCTTGAGTGTCTTTAAGAACAACTCGACATCAGACGCAGCATCTCAATTTGGCTCAGGAACATATCAATTGGACCCTAAGTGACTGAAAAAATATACCTTGATCAGATGATTTATGATTCATATTCGTAAGATCTGAAGGTGAGGATTGAATGTGAGGCATAAGTCCCATAAGACCATGGACCCAATTTATCAACAATGCACTGCACAAACTGGTACTGGCTCCGTAAGGTATTCAGCTGTTATTCCATGTAATATACTATGTCCTATGGTAAAAACTAAGTAAATTTGTTACAGTAAATTGTAATGTCCAACTACTTAAAAACCATTTACAGCTATTCTTCGATTATATGTATCCAAACAAAAATGGAAATTTTCAGGAAACACCATGTCACTGCCCCAAAATCATTCGCAATTGGCTTGTGGAATATTTAAATCGGTTCCAATGATTGATTTGGCCCTCTAGATTACCAGCCTTGAATCCTATTGAATATATAAGAGACATGGTTGGAAGTTCAGTTCATGTCCAAAATTTTACAACAAAACACTTTCAAAATTATAGAAGGCTTCAGAAGCAGCATGACTAATTATTTCTTCAGAACATTCCAACTACATGTTGAGTCAATACTAGATCACGTTTCTGCACTTTACCGAGAAGGTCCTGCAAGATATTAAATTGTATCCAATGACGTGAAAGTATATATGTCTAATGATCATATATGCATTTCAATACATGCTTTAATGAACATGAATGGATTACTATTGATCATTCCTATCTGAGCTTTCAGTCCATGCAACAATGTATGCCTTTTACATTTTCTAATAAAACTATATTATCTTAATTGAAACATATGACCAATAATGTATTAACAATGTCTACCAGTAAGTAGCAATATATAGTTAACTTTGTATCAAAATATCATTCTTCAAAGGTACTTTATATTAAGAGAAGTTATAGTTTTTAGTATTTAATATCTGACAAATGTCTAAAGAAATCTCTTTGGGAGAATTGGCTGGTCCTTAAGCCTTTTCATTTCTTGAATAAAATTTCTTTTTTTCATTTTTTTTTAGGTAAAATAAAGAAATTAAGAGGAAATTAAAGCAGTGCCAATAAAATGGTTAAGAAATATGTAATCTTGGACAGTGTATTTTGGTAAAATAATTAATAAAATGCGAAGTAAAAGATATTATAAGGTTGATCGGAAACTTCAATTTCCAAGCAGTGACAGATTTATTGCTAAAATAATTTTAGTTCCCTATTTCTCTTTAAGACATAGTTTGTATTATAAAAATTATACACTTTCTTACTATCTGAAGAAAGAAAATTATTAATTTCTTATATTTATCCCTCAGCATTACGTTCGGAATTTTTTATATTGTATGTTCATTTGATTTATTAGATTGATTTTCATTAGATTGATTTATTTTAATTAAATTTAGAAAATCATCGATACAATTATTTTTTTATTATATCGATGTTAATTTACATTAAGTAAATTATTATATTTCTTGAATACTATAAAAATATTTGATTCAGGAATCGGTAAGCATTTCATCTGATTACATTACATAAATCTCGAAAACTTATCATAAAAACGAAACATTAAATAATATCACTTTTCAAAGGTTGTTATCAACGTCATATTTTTTTTATGAGTATCCTCTTGCATTTCATGAAAAATTACTTCAAATTAAAGTATGATTAAATATTATTTTTGCGTCGCCAAGCCTTCTTCTTAAATTTCAGTCATTGGAATGATAAATGGATAGTATTGTAATGCTGATGAATAATTCAAAATTATGTAAATAATATTATTAGAATTAGAGAGAAAAAAACAGAATTGAAAATAGTTGCTCAGCGAAGAAGTGCTGCAATTTGGATAACGAAAGGAAAATTATTTAATTAAATTTATGACTTTCAACATTACTCAATTTTTGATGGATTCAGAAAAAAAAATCAGAGTATTCATTCTTGCTTTAAAAAAAAAAACTGTTGGTACCATACAATTTTCTACAATATCTTGCATAAAGGGGAAGTGAAGAAAAGTAAAGCCACGTTATTACTTCCCCTTCTACTTCCATCCTAAACCCTATACGTAATAGTCACGAATAAATAGTCCAGTGAATAGAAAATCACAAAGTGATGATCAATGTCGACGATTGGTATTAAAATTAGGGAGGAAGCAAATCAATGTTATTAAGTAGAAAATATTGGATGTGGGGGTTCGGGAAGTGAAAAGAGGTAAACACAACATTTTAAAATATAACTACAAAATAGTAAGTTTTCGGCGCTTTCTGATTTCGTTTGGTCAGAGAAGTAAAAATTGGTAGATTATTTCAACTTTACTGTGGCTCAGTCTTAATACTAGTTATTAATAGCTTTTATCAAATTGTGATTAATACTATACAATATAACTTATAGAAAATGAACAATATTACATATGAATTACATACATACTATTTGAGAAATCAAAAGTGAAAAGTGATACTTTCTTTAAAAAAATCACGGCTTGTTTTAAATAATTAATGATAATTTGCCAAGTCCAAAAAGTGAATATACACAAGTCCTTGTTTTATATCCCATTAACACTGCGAAATATACAAGCAAAAAATTCTGTTATAGATTGCTTGGGCGAAATAATATTTAATTGGGTGTTCAAAGCACGAATATTAACTATATTATATAAAAGATGGTATACAATGCAAAAAAGTTCCTCAGAATCATATGCTTGATTTTCATCTTAGTTGCAAAACAGAAAAATAAAAAAGATAAGAGATATAAAGAAATTTTCACTGCTAATTGTATATAAAACGATTAATTAAACAATAGTACCTAATATAATAATAATTACTTTCGTAAATGACATTGAAGTTTTCAGTTGTTGTACTTATTAAAGGACTTGGAGGAATGTTAAGTTAAAAACAAATTTTCTTTTATTTCAGTGGCTCTTAGAAATACACTTTAGAAAATAATTAATAAAGTAAATCAGTTATAAATAAAAACAAAGAATGAAAAAAAAATTAAAAAAAAACATCGTATGGAATGTAAATAAATTTCATTTTTCGTTGATAATTTCTGTTTAAGGATAGAATTCTTGAGAAATTACAAAAACCTAAAAAGTTGAAGTATTCGTCATTCGTGAAGTATTTGTGCATGGAGTATTTGAAGTATTGAAGTAGATTTTATCATGAAGTACTTTTGCATTAATGAAGAAATATGTATTTTAATAAATTCTTTAATGAATGTTAAATATGCTAAGGATATGTTATTGAATAACAGATTAGCACATTGAATAGCACATGTTTAGCATATGTCATTGAGTAACAAATTAGCACATTGAATAACACATGTTACGCATATGTCATTAAATAACAAATATTAAAACTATGTTAGTATAAAAATTTATTATCTTGAAATTAAATCATCCATTTTTAACATTAGTTTTCATAATTTTCAATACACAAACATGCTATAAGTAGACAATTTACATCCTCAATACCATAGATTAGGAACAATAAACCAATGAGGACGAAAATATTTTATATGTAAAATATTACATATAATTTTTAATTCATATTTAAAAACTAATTAAACTAAAGGGATTTTAATTATTAATAGCCTTTAAAGAACTTAATAAAGATACTACAAATATTCTGTTCGAATCTTATATACTGTGAATTACAATTTATGAAACAAAGCAATTCATATTTAATGTAATATTTCGTTTTGAACAAACTTTGAATCTGAATGTTCCTATATCCTAAGTACTCAATATTAAATTATCCAAATATTCATGCAAAACAATTAATTCATGAGGCTAAGTTTGTGATACATATTTAAGAATTGTAAATTAATAAAATAAACATGGACAGAAAAATATTCTAGGTAGAGAACATTAAACAACAATTTGTAACGTTATATTATTGTAGAATTTTTTCATAATTGTATAAATCAAGTATCAAATTAGATATGTACGGTAACTTAAAATATAAAATTAAATAATTTCCATTTGGAGAAAAATATCCGCATAAGAATTTAATCATACGGGTGTTAATAATTCAAAAATTAAAATAATTTTAAAGATCAAATGAGTAAGAAAACATGCGACTTTCAAATTGTATGGTTCTTTATTCATTTCAATCAGAGAGGGGAGGCACTAAATATGCATAATTTAAATGGAGAAGGCAAGAAACGCAACTCCACCGTCTCGCTTACATCAGAAAAGTGCAGAAGAGAGAATTTTCACTGTGCAGTTGATTTTAGAGATAGGGATAGCTAGGGATTACTTCATATCACGTGGTAAAAGATGAAGGGATTATGGGGGATAATGATGAGGTCTATGAGACTAGTAGGGATTATTTACGAGGGATTTATGACTATGGGAAAGCTGATTCAACAAATTTTATGAGCCATGATCGTATAAATAAAGGATAATTAGGAGTTGGATCCGAAAAAAGGAATGTGCTGTTTACTTAAAAAATTTTTTAAAGAAGCAAGGGAAAGAAATGGAAATGGAAAATCAATAACTAATCTTAAACTTTGGGAATAATAAATTTTAATTCAAAGTTTCGAAAGCATTTTTATTATCTTTATTCCTACAAAATGTTTTGTTTGTCTGTTAGAAGAAGCTTTTAAATGCAGAAGAGCAAAAGGAATACAAATTCTTCAACTCTATCAAAAGCGAAGCAGATAACTAGTGTTTCATTAATTACTTTTGTATTTCAGCCGATAATTTATTTTCTTTCATAATATGAAAATTTCGATGTTAGAATTTTGATTTTTCAATCTTATTTTTTGCTTTATTTTTTGGAATTTATGAGATGATATTTATATAATTTTTACTTTATTTTTAAAATTGTTTTGTAATTCATTTAAGTTTTTATCAATTCATTTTAAAAGATCAGAAATAAAGATAAAGATAAAGTAAGCATTTAAAATGAAAGTGATTTTTATACTAAAAACAAGACAATTATGTCATACGTGCTACCAAAGTGGTAAATTTCAGTTAGTTTTTATTTCAACACTTGAATAAGATTTCCTTCAATGCGGAAAAGAAACCTAATTTTTAGTCACAGTAACATCCTTAAGACATTATGCATAATAAAATTTAAAACATTTTTAGTAAAAAAAAAATTAGATTGGCATGGTCTTAATTGTTTGAAATATCAAATACAGATCATTTAATTATATAAATATTCTTTTCAGTTATATCAGCCACATGGAAGTCTGTAGTTCATAATTCTATCACAAAGTGATAATATTTATGATGAATTAATATTTTTTCTGTTATTATATGCTCGGATGCCTTTTATATTTAAAAATTTTAATTATTTGGTTTTCAACTTCTCTTCATATGAACTTCACAAAATTACGGATAACTTGATTTTTAGCACGTCGTTGCAAGAACAATGTTGACTTTAAATGTGCACATTCAATCTATACAACCTATTACTTAAATAACTGTATTAACATATATTATGGATAATGTACTTAACTCATTTTATGATTTGAGTAAATTTGGAATTTTTGAAGATGTGCCAGATTCACAAAATTAACTGAGAAGTATAGCTTTTTCCATTTTAAAAGTATAAATTCACAAAACTGTCTGTTTAGGAATTAATATAATATAAAGTTCACCTTGAAGAATTGCAATTGCATTCCACAAGATGGAACTTCAGCGTATTATGTTTGTGCCGTCTCTCCCCAGGTAGAGACACTGCAGTTTTTTCGACACAGGTGTTAATTTCGATACTATGAAACTTGTGATAGTATGAATATTTTTGGAGTACACATTATAAGAAATCAATTTTATATTTCCTGAAAAACTTATGGGATATAACGTCCAATTAATGATGTAAATGTAAAATCTAACATCTTAAAAATGGTAAGAATATTGAAGTTGCAAGTTTGACGATTTCTAAAGTCATCGTTCCTTGAAACTAGATCAGTTTAACAGCAGAAAATACTGCGACATTACTTTTTCGCATGGAGTGAAATTTAAAATATTAAATCCTCTTTTCAACGGTTTTAAAGAAAGTCGTCAAAAATATTTTTTTTTTATTTAACGACTTTCTTGACTTTCATTTCACCTGTTTGAAAACGTATATAAACAGATTTGAAAAAGAAAACAAGGAGTAAGTTTAGGTGAAAGAAGTTGAATTAATAGGCCTGAATAAAATCACATTTTAGGACGAAGTAACGGAAAATATGAGAGTAGCACTTGAAGTTAACAACTATTTGATGGAACAAATTCATGTGACGTCATGACCACGAGAAATATTTATCAAGTGATACTCGTTGATGTAAACAAGTCTTGTTACCTTTTGCTTAGCACTGCGCTTATGAAATATGTTATGCTTCATAAATAATCTTACGTAGCTTGTATTTTACTATATATACTAGATCTTAATTGAATAAGAAATTATCACATAATTTTTTATGTCTTATTTTAAAAGCAATGTTAAATCAAAATTTCTTATTGCTGTACCATGAAGGTGTTGAATCCTTCATCTATTAACAAGCTGAAATGATGTTTCAAATGTATTTGATTGATATACAGACGTTTTGTTATAATTATAAAAATGGTCTACTTTAACTAATGTTCCTAATGTTCTAACATTTTAAAAAAAAATTTCTTCTTTTTACTTCTGTTCATTAAAATTTCATACAAAAACACCTTTGAGTAACATTGAAGTTATAGTTTTAATGTCTTACACTTACTTAATGTCTTAGTACTTATTTTTAACATTTAATTAAATATGCGGTATAAGAAAGAATGACTATATAGAAAATGCTGGACTAGAATTCTATTTTTTTTTCACTTCATAAGTGTAAGCTAATGAAACTGAAACTGTCTTTTAATTGATGGAGAAACTATTATACATTTTTATATCTTATTTTAAGATATATATATTAAGGTTTTGTTATACATACAATTGTTATACATCACGTTTTTTTCCAGATATACTGTTTGACAAAGATAAAGTAAGAAATTATACACTGGTATTAAAATGTTGACAAAAATGTATTTTATTCCAGATTATTCTTCAACGAATTGAAGTAAATTTCAGATGCTTTACGACAGGAGTAAGATATTTTAGAAGATATTCCTAAAGAATATAGTTTTAGTTCAAACATAAATTTAATTTGTATTTTGGTACTAAAATTTCACTACTTAATCTGCCATCCTTCCAGTCACGTCGCAAATACTGTTCAACATATTATAATTGACTGTCTGTTATTTCATCACCATTGTCTTACATTTTTTAAGTCATCAATTTTAAATTCATGACTTGGTGGGAGAAAAACCAACTTCTTTGTGTTGTAATACAAAATTGAATTTTTATATAATATATTTAAAATTTCACATGGATATTTATATCATGGGTGTTTTTATAACATTGTCAAAAAAATGTTACAAAAAATTTTAAAAAATTTTGGTGCAGTACTTACAGATTTTATTCTATGTATGAACTCCAACATTAATTCATACGAAATATTATGAAATAAAATTATATTTTTGTATTCAATACATGACACAAACACCATATTTATATATAATTCATTAAATTGTACGAACATTTATAAGTTTTAACCATAGGATAAGGCCGAATATATTATTCCCTCCCCCCTCGTTTTATTTGATATATGAATTTTTTCACATTCCAATCAATTGCATTAATTGATAAATGTCATTAGCTAAATATTTATTATTCAATGAAATTTTCGAAATATTTCAGATATCATATAAAAGGACTTGATACTTGTATAATGTTTATGTACACAATTTAACCACTTTAATTAGCTTGAAGAAGTACATGAATAATATTTTTTTCAAAAAAAATGCTGGTGCCTAGGTAAATTTCATAGTAAGACCGAATTCTCTTGTTGGTAGAAAAAAATAATAATCACATTTGCATGATAAGT
This sequence comes from Nephila pilipes, assembly GCA_019974015.1. Classification (NCBI taxonomy): domain Eukaryota; kingdom Metazoa; phylum Arthropoda; class Arachnida; order Araneae; family Nephilidae; genus Nephila; species Nephila pilipes. The sequence goes on along the minus strand of BMAW01001739.1, from coordinate 540,104 downwards.
CAGCATTGAGATTGTTAAGCTGTTTTCAAGATTTATAAAATACAAGTTTTTCTATTTCTCCAAATTAAATGTTTTCCCTCTACGGTATCATTTCCAATATGAATACAACTTTAAAGAATATAAATTAAATCCAATGCTACTGTTTTTGAAAATAGAATCATACATAAAAATAAATCAGATGATTTCCTATCAAATATATATTTTTGAATAATGTAAGAATTACGTTAATATTAAATATATTATTCGAAATAAAGTAGATGCACAAAATATATACAACTAGCATATAAAGATATCTTATGCTAACACAGACCATGCTGGTTTGTTTATGAAGTAATCGCGTGATTGGGTCAGTTATCTGTGAATTTAGTCCATTGAAATTGCTACATGTTTTTGTATTATGAGGGCATCTTAACAAAATACATTTAAATTTGTAGTTTTGTTCTTAAAATAAAAAATCCATAAGTATTACAAAATTTAAGAGTGAGTAAAATCAAATTATTCTGAAAAATTATTCTGAGAAATTATTAAATGTATTCAGTTAAGTTTTGATTTAGTTACGATTCATACAAAATTATGTTGGAATGTTATTGGCAAAGAAACTACACTCGTTTTCAGTGATTATTCTTTAGTTATAGATCCTGTGCAATACATCTCTATTTGCATTTCAATGTTGTTTCCTTGAAAGAATTGAGAAAAATTGATTATTTAGATATTCGTAACCCAACTCAAAATGTCTCACAAAAAAAGCACTTAAGTACCTATTAATATAGTTTCATGAAAAACAAAGGGTCTCTCCGAATGTAGGTACGAAGTAAAATTACCATGGAAATTGAATTATTTAAAAACATACTAGTTAATAAAGTGTTAGCTTTAAAAGGATTTTTGAAAGATATATGAAGGGCTCAGAATAAAGGTTATCTCAATGAACAATCTGATCTAGATGGAGAAACTATGTTTTTTGATGATAACACTTGTTGAATTTTGTGAAAATTTAAGCCAATCATGTCAGAGTTGGGTGGAGGTGCTTTTGGGAGCGATTAGTTTGAATGGTCAAAGACTTTTTGAAACGCTCTCTGAGAAAGTTCATCCTATTTTCTGAGGTACTTGAGAATTTAATGTGGGATTCCAAATCTGTTATGAATTTATACACGTTGCCTAACATACGTCTCCGAAATTTCAGACGATCATATTTCTTTTTCTCTATGTTTTTGATTGAGAATCATAATTCAATTATCAATGAAATTAAAATTATTATGAGTTTATAATAAGTTATGATTATTTTTAGTTATTGTAGAGTCACAGCATCTAAGAAAAAGTATAAGATATCGAATTAAATTTTTCACAAATTTAAGTTTTAAATTCGGGAATTAAGTTTAAAATTTCGGGAATGAATCTCTCTGTCTGAGCCATTTGCTTTAGGTAAAAGTGTCCGTGAAATCAAGATCGGTAACTTTATGTTGATAGTAGCCATCAATAAGAAACGAGGAAGATGACACTTGGCCTCAATAATGTAAGTGTTGCCAAGTAGTTTTGAAAATATTAACACCGTTAAAATAAAAACACTATTTAGAGTTTCCTTGAGACCAATGCTACATATTTATCCTTGAGAAATAAATGTTAATCAATTTCATTCTTTCACAACCTGTGCGACGAAAATATTTTAAATGAAACTGCATGTAAAGACAAATTTTTCTGACACTTATTGTGTCACTGAAACCATCAGAATTTTAATTTAAAAAAATCTGGATGATTTATCAAAGCTCTTGATAAATTTGATTTGTTTAACCAAATTATACATGTTTTTAAGTTCTAATAAGAACCCTTAGAAAGTGGAGAGGATTTAAAGGTTTTGCTAAATTCATTAATAGAGTGTCGAATTATTTCTAGAATAGAGTTTTCAAAAGATATTACATTAAAAATTCGCAAAGCACAAATGTACAGATAGACTGTTTATAGCTGTATTATTCATGAAACATATTTATTTTTGACCTTATTCTCAAATGTAACAAAACTCAAAACTGGTGTAAAATTAGATCCAATGGTCGTTATTCTCCAGTTATTTATAGTTGCAAGAAACATTTTGATCTTCTTATCCCTTTTCTTTAGTTAAAAAAACTCGCATAAAACAATGAAAACAGAATCATATTTTTTCCGATAGTCAGTTAAAAAGTTTTCCTTATGAAAAGGCTGGAATTTGGGTGATTTTTCTTTTCAAATATTAACACTTTTAGATTTTTATTCTCATGTCGCATTATTCATTTTCAACAAGAAAATTTTTAGTGAAAGGAATTTGGAATCCACTACTTATTCAGACCGCCTATTGAAATTCATTTCAAATAGCAAACAAATAATAAATTTTGATATGTCCTATTACATTCTTCAATTGAATAATATTATTATTATGGCCACAGTGAATTTTTTTCTTTCTTTTTTATTCAAAATCACCATAAGTATACAAGCATTCTTTTTTACCAAACTTTTTTCCAAAAGTAATCGATTTATCATCATACAAATATATGGAAAGAAACTGCTCTAGTAGAATCGCATGGATGTGTTCTCAATCCATAGCATTTTAACAAGATTAAATTGAAAAACTACTTAAAATCTGCCGTATTCTGAGATATTTTAGTTCAAGAACCATATTGGATTTCTGTCACGGAATTCATTTTCTATCACATCCAAAATATATCTTGCTTCCTTCTCCAAATAAAATATGAATTTACGGGCCACGAGGCATTTAGATGCAGAATTCGGTAAATTTCAACGTCATCTTTCATTTTTTAAAACAATAACAGCTGATATTTTTTACATCTTATAACATTATTATAATTTCAAGGGTTAGTGAAAGAAACGCATTTTTTGATAGTGACATTAAATTAGTGATATAGTTACGAAGAATATGTTTTCACAATTATAAACATTTTTATGTATACATAGACATTCAGCGTTGGGTTACATTTTAGTCCATGCCTTGACGAGTGGAAAACAAAATGGCATCAAAAACGACGAACCAGTCACTTTCCTTTTTCTGATATTGCTACTCTAATAAAACATTTTTAATATAACTAATTTTATAACTCTCATTAATTTCTTAAATTGATTAATTTTTCTCAATCAAAAAACTAAAACACTAAAATTAAGTTTTTTAGCCCACTCCTTGGCAAACAACATGGCAAAAAATAGTCAAAGAGCAATCTCAAAGAAATTGACATTTAATAAGGTTGAACAATTACAAGGTTTGTCAATATGGTAAAACGCGTTTTATAATTCGATTTTATTTTCCGTCATAAGGTGGGAAATAAAATAAAATTCAATGGCATTGAGAACATTAAGGATTAAGTCTTAAGTTTTGTGGACTTTATAAAAGATATGTAAGATATATTACATTTTTCTGTATTTATGTTAAATTTCTTCTTAGGCTCCTCACTATTTTAATAAGTAGAATATAATATTGTCGAAAGAAGAAAGTTAAAAATAAAACAATTCGTCTAGAAATCGCCATATATTTTTTTCTTCGGTTCCCATTTTAAATCAATGATATAATGTATCATTAAAATACTACCCTTACAATAGGATTGAAATTACACATAAAATCATAATAATCCACAGTTGGGGATAAAAGTCAAATTTTCTGAGTTCTACGTATAAGGTCAAAAACACTTGGAGAAATGTATAACTCTGGTTGGTGGATTTGTACAGAAAAGTCTTTTACATATATACCGGGTGTCCATAATTAAACGACCCTACTTCAAAATTGTGTACAGACGAAACTATTGTTCAGAAAATTGTAAAATTCTGTGTAAGACGTAAAGGGATGGGAATTTGTTTGAGGGAATAAAAAAAATTAGTTCAAAATTTCGCCACTAGAGGGTGTTTTTAATGGAGATCATATTTAGCAAACATTGATACTTAGCATACATTTATAACAGTTTACAAATTTTGTTACAACAATAAATGCTCAACATGGTGAACATCATTTCCAGCTACTATTTGAAATCGTAAGATAGTATGTTCCACCTTTGACTGCAGTGTGTTTTGGGAAATGTTAAGAACATGTCCTGAAATACTGTCTTTAAGATCAGGTAAAGTTCTTGGTTGACCACAACTTACCAGCTGTTTTAAATGGCCCCAAAGCCAAAAATCGCATGGATTGTAGTCAGGCGATCGGGGAGGCCACAAATGACGAAATTGGCGGCTGATCACACGTTCTTCTGTGAAGTGATGTTTGAGAACGTCCTTAACACAACGTGTAATGTGTGGAGGAGCTCCATCTTGCATAAAAATTATGCGTGAAAGGCACTGGAATAGTTGCAGATCCGGAATAGTTTTATTCCGCAATAACGATGCATATCGCTGTCCAGTGATAGAACTTGTTACTGGACCTCCAGCACCTAATTCCTCGAAAAAATACGGGCCAAGAATAAAAGACGTGGAAAACCCACACCACACCGTTACTTTTGGTGAGTGTAGTGGAACTTGTACGGTGGAATGCGGATTGTCTGTTACCCAAATTCAGCAGTTGTGAGTATTCACCGAACCGTCAAAATGAAAATGTGCTTGAAGCTTGTATGGATAGTAACGGAGGATGTTTCGCATGATCTGGACAGTTGAACGAGGCAGACCCAATGCTTCTGCCACACGGTGAACACTTGTACTAGCCTGCACGTTGGATGCTTTGTCCTCTTCCACCTGAAGTGCAACTTTCTCTATTGCTTCCGCAGAAACAGGTTTTCTTCCTCTAACAGAACGAACATTCAACGATCCTGTTTCTTCAAATTTGGTTACCATTAATCGAAGATTTGAGGCAGGCAATGGACCTTTTCGCATCCCCTTTAAAGTCCGAAATTTCCGTAGAGCAACTATTGCGGAATTATTCTTTTGATAGAATAACTTTACTAACAACGCTCGATCTGGTAAATGTAATGACATTCTGATTAGCAATACCGAGCACACGGAAAATAAACTAATCTCCTGTGAAAGTTTATTGCTTTTATAATAGTTGCTATGTGACGTCGAAAAAATTTGCATATTTTCGTCTTGCTTCGTGTAAATCCTTAGAAAATTAGTCATCGAAGAAGTTTAATTAAAGTTTGCAATTCATTTTAGAGATTGTGTTTTTTAATGAGTATCAATTATTGTGTTACCGTGTCCTGTGGATAAAAAAGAGGTAAAATAAAAATAGAAAACCAGTAATATATGTGGCCTTCATTCGAAAGCGCCCTCTAGTGGCGAAATTTTGAACTATTTTTTTTTATTCGCTCAAACAAGTTCTCATCCCTTCCATACACAGAATTTTACAATTTTCTGAACAATAGTTTCGTTTGTAGACAATTTTAAAGTATGGTCGCTTAATTATGGCCACCGGTATATATATATATATCTATATATTATTATTTTAAGTCATAATTAAAACCATATGATATTGTTGTTTACTTCAATCTGAGGCCTTCTGAAATCAAACAAAAAATATTAACACCTGTGATTAACAAAGCTTTATACACATAAGGATTCTTATCTTGATCCTTATGCACATATGATCAATCACTATGCAGAATATCCAGATTTTTATCCAAATGTCTCAGTTATTTCTTAGTAATAATTAATACCTTACAATGTTTTACAATAAAATATTTTTTTCACAAAATTGTAAGTAAATATTTACTGAATTCTAAATTTAATCTTAGGATTAGACTAAAGTTACTTTGGAGATTTGAATGCAATTAAATTTTATGATAAAAAATAAATTTTAAAATTATTTATTAAATTAAGGAAATACTTATGGTCCTAAGACTATGTTTTTTGTTTTAGACGTTCCATATTGTCTCCTAAATTCTTAAAGTAAAAATAATAATTAATTTTTGTTGTGTTCAATAAAACTGCTAAAATTAAAATGTCTCTTATTTTTCGTAATTTATTCTTTTCTTAAATTACCTTTTTAAAAAATATTAAGTATAATCTTGTTTATCAAAAATAATTCAAAAGATGAACCAAGAAAATGCTATTATATAAAGTTTTTATTAAAATGTAAATGACTTCATTTAGCAAAATAAAACGCAACAATTATTGAGTCGAGATTAAATCTTATGAGAATAATTTGTAAGAAAGAAATATTTTGCATGAAATGAAATGAACTCAACTTGAAGTCATAAATTATTTGAGTTTATTTTTTTGTCTCAGAACTTTTATTTATTACGAAAATTATCAAAAAATTAGATATTTAAATTTAAAAATTTCTTCTCAAGGACCTTAAAAATTTAAATTTATGTATTTGAAAATGAAGATGTCTTTTATTTTTTACTCAACCCTAATGAGACGAATATAATAAAAATAATTGTTTGAACTACATTTGTTAACAAGAAAAATTATTTTGAATTTTCAATAGATATTCGCTATATAGACCGAAGTTCCAAAGAATGATTACTATATTTTTCAAACTTTTCAGTCTTTTCAATACATTTTGAGCTTCTTTAAAGAAACTTATTTCTCTCATTTATTGCTTCATGAATCATTAAAATAATTTCCATCACTTAGTTCATTGAATAGTGTAAATTTCCTTTAAGTGGATGTATGTAAGCATTAATCCCCCGAGATCGTCTTTTGTAGTTCCTGCCATAATTAGTTTCCTGAACAAATTTACATTCCTGATACTCATATTAATTTTCTCTGTATGATAAAGAATTCTGTCTGTTATCATATTAATTGTGAAAACTTCTAAACTGGTTTCCATAAATTTAGGAACATTAACGAAGCTACCGATTACTCAAAAAGTTATATCTAGAATATAATGAAATTGAGCCATAATGTACATAGTAAGATATAAAATAATAAGAAAATAAAATACCAGACACACAATATTACAGTGTCTTAGAAATTAACACATTTCTAAAAATTAAAAATTTAATGTGTCAGTTCGGCATGGGAGAAGTGCCTTCAGTATGGAATAAAGTCACTCCTAGAAGCAATGCAGAACATACAGTGATGTATGATAGTTTCAAGTACGTTATATATGAGACAACTGGGAATTGAGAGCCATTGCTCTCCTAAAGCAGTTATTGGCGTAGTAAGTGTCTAAAGAAGTATATCGAGACCAGCAACATGTCTTTCTAAAGCATTCCAAACATGGTAGATTAGATTCGATCCTTGATCGAGTTAGCTAAGCCACACTCAGCTGTTTGATGCTTAAGGTTATCTCCCCCGATACTAACCTTATGCGAAGTAGCACCCTTTAGGCAGAGATTTTTACCTATTGCACTGATACAAGAACCATTTACGGCTCCACGAGGGAAAACATGAAGCTCTGTGCTTCCATCCAAAGAAATACTATCCCAATAAACACAGATTTCACTAAAATGAATCCCTTTAAGGTATTTAGGTACTGACCTCCTTTGTTTGAGTTTGACTTGCCTCTAGTTTCCCATGGGCTATATATCGCAGTTCTTCGGGCTAATGATGGTCGAGTTAATTGTAACGAATTGGCTCTCTTAGATTTTTTTATCCCACTTCCACAATGATGACTGGAGCCTTATTCTCTAGTATACATTTTCTGCTTCTCAAAAATGACAAATTCTGACTGCCGTGTCATTCATTTGAATACTGCTATTATATTCAAAAGTATTTTTTTAAAAGCATATGAAAATTTAATTCAGATTGGTTCATTTTTGAATGAATTATTACTATTTTGTAATTTTACTTTCATTTTCGGAAACTAGTGTATTTTTTGTCTTCTAGAATTATAAAAACCTTAATTTTTGTTACAGCACGTTTCATAAAAAATTAGACACAAAACATTTCCTCTTGTTATAAGAATTAGAACAGGAAAGGTGATAAAAATTTTCTTTTTTAACATTATATTTTTATTTGTATCTTAATAACTAGTTCTTTTATTCTTTTTGTGCAAGGAAAAATATAAGGCTATCATCTAGTAGATGATTTTGTAACTGGAGAAGTATAACGACTGAATTCAGCAGAAGAAATCTCTGCATCAACCTTGTTTTGTAGATGTTTTGTTTGTAATTCTTGCATCATATTTAAAATATGTGTTTATATATATATATTATTGGAGCTTATTAATGCATCTTCATGCCTTGAATCATTTTAACGATTTCGGTAGGGTCACGAGAAAAGATACTTTGGAATGCTTTAAAGTTTTTATATCTAATATAACTTTAAAGATCGTAATATGAGAAGGAACAGCATTAAAATTTTAATGAAAATGTATTTACATCGATATCAATCATTTTGTCAAAGCATCTGTTAATTTTTATGTTACTTTACCCTATTCCCGTTTTTGTGCACATATGTGCAAAATAATTTTTATACGCATAGAATTACGGCTTTCTCAGAAACTGTTATTTTATGAATTTTTGTAGAAAGATACGCTTAATATTACAATTCTATATTCGCTCAGGGTCTCTTTTCATTAATAAGATTTGGCGGACGGATAGAAATATTAATGCTCATTAATAAAAATTCAGATTCACAGGCACATCTTCATGTCTTACATAAAGCTCTAAGACATCATAACGAGCTCTCTATTTACAGTCGGATGAGTAACGCATGGATTTGTATATCACGAACAGTTTGGTCAATTTTGATTTCATAATGCTGATTAGATGTCCAATTCATACTTTTTTCTGCAAAATTGGATAACATTGATAAGCTATTTAGTAGAAGTGTTTATTAATGTATAAGTAAAGATAATTTGGGACATGAGTGTAATATTTTCATCTTGTAATTTGAGTGAATCAATTTTCGCATAAGAGTCTATACGAATCAAATTTATAGTACTTCTACTATAAATTAATGCACAAAGTGTAATTTCTTCGAATTTCACGTTAATAGTAGTAAATGAATTTTATTCTAACCCTATGAAATCTTCTACGATAATTAAATTATTGAGGGGAGGTGTTTCGTGGAATAGTGATTGATTCTATTATTTGTGTTAAGATGAAAATAAGATGAGTGGCTGTAATCGGAATGTTTCTACCATCAGCTATTTGTTACAAAATAATAATTTTTGGAATGAATATTTTCGTTTCTCCAATTCCTCTCATAACTACTTTCGTTCTTAAAATTTATAAGATTTCTAGAATTTTGACTAAATCCAGTATGTTTTCTCTAACTGAACGGTATTCTCTTTGTAGAACTAATAATTTAACTCCTTTAATAATTTGCTAAGGGGTTAGTTTGTTTAGAGTGTTTAGCTATGCACAATCATTGATGAAGTGGTCTTTTACATCTGGTGAAATTCTTCCTTTAATTTCCTCGATATTTGGGTAAAGTTTTCTACTTCCAATCAAGAAATGCATTTTGCAAAATATTTTTTGATTTCATACATAAAACCAGTCCAAGTAATTTCTGCGTTTTTATTGTGGTCCCAAAGAGTTTGCCTAAATTTTCCCAGACTGAAATAAAACCACTTATATTGACAATAGTCTGATTAAATAAGGCATCCAAACATTTTTTTCAAATATTTGCTCCTTAAATCTGACTCTCAAAAAAGGTAAGGTAAAGACTAATGTCATTATTTGTAGGACATCACTTCTGCATTAAACTTTTAATATCTAATCTAGGTATCCCAGATATAGTTTTCTCTTGTTTTTTTTTTTTTTTATTTATTTAATTTTTTTTATTCATTTTGATAACAAGTATTGGGCGCTTCTGTTTCTCTATTTCGTTTTTAAGTTTATCTATTATTGTACAAAACAATTATGTCATACAGTCTACATCATAGCTTGTAATTTCAATTTTTAATTTTTTCAGTTTGATGATCTTTAATTATCCATGTTTTTCATACCTAACTCATATGTAAGTCTTCGGAGATATTCCTTTTACGGTTTTTCAAAATATGCTATTTCGAAGTTTTAATTAAATATGTCTTTAAAATATCTTAAAGATAGAAATTCTAAATCTATAACGTAAACCCAATAAAAACTTTAATTTATATTTCAAAAGGTTATTCAAATTAAGGCAATTAAATTTTGTTAAAATAACTGTTAGTATCTAATAGTAAATATTACTTGGAGGCGATTGATGTGATATATGTATCTTCACAAAGAATTAAATTATTAATTTATTGAAGAAAATCAAACTTTTTTTAACTTAACTTTAAAATAAGAGAATGGTCGCAAAGAATGAACAAATATTCATATTTTATCTATAGTCTTATTTCAACATAAACATAAAATTGATTTTGTTTCTTTGTATTACGAAAAATAATTTTTTAGTTAATAACTAATTTAAATAACTAGTTTACATAAAATTGCTATCGATAAATATATAAAATGATTTTATGAAAAATTATTATCTATAAATTTCTTTTATTCATCGTATGTTTCGCATAAATTAATTTACTATAAAAATATTCACACTATTTTAAAAGTACATGTGAGTAATTTTTATGTATTCAAAAACTATTTAATGCAAACGATCACATAATATCGTATTATAATCACGTATATAATTATCTAACAAAAATTATATATGTTGTTCAAAAATAATTTTTGAACCAAAAAATAGGTTATCGTTCCATAACTATACACAAGGAAAAAAAAGTTCCTAATGTTAAGTTTCAAATTTGTTACTGACATTAGTGACTTACACAAAATATTCTTCTAAGCTATTTAATAAGGACATTTCATAATCTTAAATATAAAGTTTAATAAAATAAATGTAGTGTGTTGCTATATTATTTTAATATGAAACAAATAAATGTATTTTATTGTGGAATATTTCCTCTTAATAAACTAATCTAACAACAAATTCATAATTTTTCAGTCTTTTTTCAGAATGAAAGAACATCTAATGATTTAATTCCTCAATTGTTAAATTCTATATTATAAGTAGGGAATAGTTATATGCGTTTTTTGATTAGTTTAATTGATGAAACAAATGAAATTCATTTCAGTATCTTTTTGCAAAATAATTTTAGAGATCTTTTATGTACTTTAATGATAATTCTTCCTTAAGGATTTCTTCTTTAAAGACAAAATTATTCTGATAACATATCAGTTTATCTATCTTAATTATTTTGTCTAATATCAGGATATGTAATTCAATTGTGATGATATATTATTGAAAATGTTAATTTATAAAAGTTAAAATCGAAAATAAGTTTATAAAACAGGATAAGTCTTACAATTTTATTTTAAAAAATAACTTTGCTATCGGATATTGATTTTAAGACATTCAATGATTGAAAAGTGTTCAAAAATGAAAACATAAATTATTTAATTATATAATGAAACTAAACATTGATTGTAATTCTTTAAATATTTAATCTTTATTATTTGTTTATTTCTAAAGAATCTTCAAAAAAAAAAAAAGCATGGAACGCTTCCCGCTAAAATAATCAAATTTTATTAGAGTAATTACTTCAAACACTTCCCACATCTATAGAAGAAAGCATTCCGAAATTATTTAAGATACAATTTGACAGTCACGTGTACTTTAAACTTCAGAAATGTAATTACATTACCAAAAAATTCACACTGTCTTGCCTTTCGAAAAATGTCCTTTTCTTTCTAAATTACTTTGAAATCTTTAGACTGAAATTCCAAATTGAAACATAAATTGACAGAAGCTTTTTAAGACAGCAGAGTTGTTCAAAAATAATTTCTACTTGACTTTAAAAAGAGTGGCGGTTTTAGAATTTTTCTTTCATTCTTTAAGAATCAAAGGCTTGCAGAAACCGTAATTCTGTGCATCTTCGTGTAAAAGGCTTTTTACAGTCGAGAAGCTCGCTTTTCTTTGATCGAAATTGAATAAAAGTCAATACAATATTGGTAAAAGCTCCACCTCTTTCACGTTTTCTTTCATCTGTTCCATTCTGACAAAGAAAAGAACACTACAAAATTAGAAATAAAAGGGCAATATTTATTGGCATATTGAAAAGTGTCAATATTTAAAAATGCTAAATGTAATCGAATTTTAAAGAGAAAATTTAAAGAAAGGGCCTTTTCTATTTTCTAAATTCAGAAATGAATTATGTTTGAAAGCTCGAAACAGGACATATCTTAATATTGAAATAAAATAAATAATTTTATAGTTTAACAAAAGTACATTCATTTCTTATAAAATTTAATATTAATAATTATATAAAAAATCATCATTTAAATTGAGCGCTTTTACTTACACGCGTACTTAAAATTTTTTGATTGTCCTTTTCAATTTTGTATATATCTTTCGCTCTTTTTCTTTTAGATATTGTTTCTTAAACAGCCATTATGGATATTTTATGTGTTTTCTCTTTAATTTAATTTTTTGGAGTTAAACTTTCAGAATTTTTTCAACTTGCATTTTTGGTTTAATATCAAATTTTAATAATAAACTTTGCTGATGGAGATCATTGGCCCTAAAATTCTATAATAATCCAGTTAAATATTCAATGTCTGTTGTAATATTAAATATATTATTATCCATTCTTCTGCCTTTCCAAAAAAATTTTGCTTTCTAAATTTATTTTCAATTTACAAATAAATTAATTTCTCTGATTTTTCGTTTATTTTTATCTACTTTCTTTTAAATTACTATATATATATATATATATATATATATATATATATATATATA